>MU785525.1:0-59598 GCA_026770625.1 Nicotiana glauca
ATTGGTGGGCAAACTTTCAGCATAGTGCCCATGATCATCGCCGAGATATACCGCACCTTGAACAAGTGTCAACAACAAGGTAGTCATTTTGAGGGTTGCAACTTATTGATTCAGCTTTAGCTCATGGAACACCTCTAGAAAGGAGAATACCGACAGGAGATCCTACGCAGAGATTGGATTGATCATATCGCCTTCCACCATCCAAGGCGTATGAATTATATGCTAAAGATGTTCGCTCAGCCAGAAGATGCCAGAGGGTGGGTAGAATTGTTCGAAAATCTGAAAGAAGACCAGGTGCAATGGATGTTTGAGTGGTTCCCTACGGATAAATTCATTGTCCGATCCCGAGATGCACCATTTTTATGCTGATTGGTTTGAGAGGGACTTATCCTTACGTTCCTCTCCGAGCCATGAAGCTACCTGGAAGAAGACAAATCCTACCAAGGGTTGATAAAACAAGTCACCTCAGGGCTGACTTCCAGGACGATGATAGCCCTCACAGGTGCCAAGCTCAGCATTTGTGGCATTGCAAAATCATTTTGGGGAAGGAATCCATCGATCCAGACAGGTACCAATTCGGTTGCGTGCTGCACTATTCGGGTTGGTTAGAAGACGATGGCGTGGGTTAGCCGAGATTCGTTCGAGGTCACAGAATTTTTGACGAGCATGCTGAAGCACAGGTTAAGTATAATCAATAGCGCAAGAGAATTCGAGAGTGTGAAAGTGAGCATCGGGAAATATGAAAAGCCCATCAGAAATTGATCGAGGAGTGGAAAGAAATGGCTGTCAACACCAACAACTGACTAGGATATTTGGAGCTGGGTCTAGTAAAGCTGGAAGGAAAGTTCATCAAGAGGATCAAAGACTGCCAAAACGCTGAAGGAAATGCGGGCGGACATCTGGCCCGAGCCTACTTACTACTAGGACTACGCGAGTTGGTGGAGCTGTTCGAGGGAGACAAGACTGCCAAATCTGGGGAAGGTCCTTCTGGGACCAAGTAGTTAGGAGTCCTTTATTTTGCTTTAATGATGTAATAAGGCCAATGGCCACTAATGACATTTACTTTCTATTATTTGGAGTCGTTTTGGATCCGTCTTATTTTTGTCAATAAAATAAGGCATTTAGCATTATAAGTTCTCTAAAATATTTGTCGCTAGGCCTACCTCGGGCACAACGAGGCACCAAAATTAGGGCGCGATTTATATTCTCACCCGATGTGTTTAAATACTGCAATACTTTTTCCTCAGAACCTGTACTAACTTGTTGCCTTTTTGTTTTTCTTTTATTTTTATTCCCCTCCCAAAGGTTAGTTTGTGCATTCTGGCACCATCAGCATACTCTATAAGATACAAGGGCCCTCCACCTCCTCCTCCTCCTCCTCCGAGTCCTGTCCGGAACAAGAACAAAGGCAAAATGGAGATACAAGCGCCAGAAAGGAGATTGAGATTCCTCAAGGTACCCCTGTTGCTAAGGAAACTACTACACAACTGGAACAAAAGCTGTTGAAATTTCGAGAAGAACTGGATCAGGTTCGGAATTTGGCAAACCTGTCATTTTCCCTCACCGCTCCTAATGTCAACTGTCATGCCCCAAAATCTGAGGAGCGCGACCGGCGCTCAACCGAGTAAACCCGACTGAGCAAGCCTGTTAGGTCTCATTCTACCCAAACTAACTCATGAATAAATAGGAGATGGACTCCATTAACCAAATTCTATAAACATATCAATAACGATTTCCATTTCATTTTCATTAGCAACTTCATTCTCCATAATAAAGGAATTACAAGTTTTACTCATCATTGCCAAACATCAATATTTATCTAATAAATTCCCATGTCCGACACTACCCACAACCTGTCTACGGAGCCTCTAAATATAACTGAAGAATAATACAGAAATGCCGGCAACAAGGCTCAGGCTATACCTTACACAAAATCAAAATAAAACTCCGGACACATGCGGCCTGAGCAATGCAGGGCCTCGGGAGGAGTGGGGCTCACCAAAAAGCTGATGGAAGATGAAGGGGGAGTTATGATCGGTGGGCTGGAGTACTTGCTGCAGATACACCTACAATCATAACACGAATGTAGCGCTCCCGGCAAAAGGGACGCCAGTACATTTGAATTGTATTGGTATGTATAACAAACCTTACCCTGCGTAACCTCAAGCCATACACAAGTAATAAATAATAGAAGGAAGCAACAATTGAGTACACACAAGGAAGACAATCAAGGCAAACAAGTTAACAAATTCTCCTTTCCCCATCATCATTTCCACATTTTCAATTTCACAATGTTCTCATATTTCATTCCAATAGTGATATCGATCACTTTCCATCCTTATTACCTCGTTCACCCTTATTACCTCGGCCACCCTTATCACTATAACCCGATCCCACCGAACAAGTCACAATTCACAAACAACACAACCACAACAACAATTCACATAGAACAACAACAATAATAATTCACAAGGATAACCACAACAAGTTTTAAGAACAACAACCACAATTCCCAATAACAACAGCAACACAACTCACAAAAGGTTTAGGTGACTATCCATACCATTTCCATCTTTTTCAACAGCCCGTTATACCATTTAGATCACAACAATAGTTTTCCACGACTATCCACAAGGGATGTTATCACAGTTATTTCAATTTCACCAATTACGATTCCTCTCTATCATATGTTCCACAGTCCTTGCCGCATAACACATTCACAATCACAACTTAGTTTATTGCCATTTACTTGCACAATCATATCGGATGTCTTAACCAACAACGCATAAGGCACAATATGTACATGAATTCACAAATAGTTCACACAAGTAAACACATCCTGTTCACAAGAGTTTAACTTCGCAACTAATTCATGGAGACATTACATACCAAGTATTCGGACACCAAAAGAGGCGATTTTACAAAGGTTAAGGTTAGACATACATACCTGAAGCTGAATTCACAAAACAATACCGCAACAATAATAATTTATAAGGATAACCACAACAATTTTTAAGAACAACAACCACAATTCCCAATAACAACAGCAACACAACTCACAAAAGGTTTAGGTGACTATCCATACCATTTCCATCTTTTTCAACAGCCCGTTATACCATTTAGATCACAACAATAGTTTTCGACGACTATCCACAAGGGATGTTATCACAGTTATTTCAATTTCACCAATTACGATTCCTCTCTATCATATGTTCCAGAGTCCTTGCCGCATAACACATTCACAATCACAACTTAGTTTATTGCCATTTACTTGCACAATCATATCGGATGTCTTAACCAACAATGCATAAGGCACAATATGTACATGAATTCACAAATAGTTCACACAAGTAAACACATCCTGTTCACAAGAGTTTAACTTCACAACTAATTCATGGAGACATCACATACCAAGTATTTGAACACCAAACAAGGCGATTTTACAAAGGTTAAGGCTAGCCATACATACCTCAAGCTGGATTCCTTTCTAATTCCTACTTCCAATTCACCAAAATAATCTAGCAACGTCAATATAGTACACGAATCAATACACATAACTTAGAATTGAAGTTCACAATTGTTAGTCAAACTCATTTAGGTTATCAACCCCTCTTTGCATACTTCTTTACTCCTACCCAATCCCTCCTACTAGATTTTAGGTTTTAAAGAACATGCATGTGTATTTAAACTTCCATTTTCAAGGATAAGTTCATGAGAATTCCCCCTTTTATTTAAAAGTTTAAAATCAATGAAAAAGGGTTGGGGATTCTACCTGCAAGAGTGGAGATGAAGACAAGTAGTTGGAATTTTCCGGGCTTGGATGACTTTGGAAAATCAGTTGAAGAGGATGAGACTCTCTCTCTCAAGAACCCTCTCTTCCTTCTCTCTAGTTCTACCCAGAAAATGTGTAAAAATGAAGTGTTGGGTCGTTTTATTGAAGAAGAGATCGGGTTGAAAAATTAAAAAATCTAGAGCCGAGTCGGGTCTGCGATCTCACTCTGCGATCGCAGAGTGGAAATGCGTTCCGCATAATGGACTGCAGAAGTGCTCCAAAAATCTGACTTCTCTGCCTGGGTTTGCGATAGAAATGCGGTCCGCATTTCTATTCTGCGATCGCATAATGCGCCGCAGAATTGTCCTCCACAAATCCCTGAGGAACTTATGCTATGATTATGCGGTCCGCATATTGATTATGCGATCGCATAATGGACTGCATTTTCAACATCAATTTTGACAACCCTTCTGCTTCACTCTGCGGCAGAAATACGGTTCGCATAGCTGATCTTCGATCGCATTCTGGAGCGCAGAACGACAATTTTCTAGAAAAATCGATCCTTTTGATTTTTAAGTTCAAAATCAGTAAAAAGGGTCCAAACCGTGGCGAGCTTTCCTAACACATATTAAGATCTTGGCACTACGAGCTACTAGGTTTTAAGAACAAAATTTTACGGGGCCTTACATCAACACCCAAAATCCCACACTCCAAATAACACCCCACTACTCATTCCCGAGCCACTGAACACCACAAATGACCATCTCCACAACACTCCTATTTACGTGGATACTGTACCCCACTACGCCCAACCCATCTCAAATGCACATGAGTCTGATGACAAGGACTCCTTTATCAGGAACTTAGCGGCAGAGCTCAAGAAATTAACAAGCCGAGTTCAAGGCGTGGAAGGTAACAAAGGCATTGAAGGATTGAATTACGAGGACTTGTGCATTCAACCAGATGTTGAACTTCCGGAGGGGTACAAACCTCCTAAGTTCAAAATGTTTGATGGAGCAGGAGATACCAGAGTCCACCTGAGGACCTATTGCAATAAGCTAGTGGGGGTCGAAAGAGATGAGAAGATCCATATGAAGCTCTTCATGAGGAGCTTAAAGGGAGATGCGCTATCCTGGTACATCAGTCAAGACCCCAAGAAATGGACGAGTTGGGTAGGTATGGCATCGAACTTCATGGATAGATTCCGGTTTAATACAGAGAACACACCAGATGTATTCTACATACAGAATTTGAAGAAGAAACCTACTGAAACATTTTGCGAGTATGCTACTCGTTGGAGGTCAGAAGCTGCAAAGGTCATGCCGGCCCTAGAAGAAGAGCAAATGAATAGATTCTTCATCCGGGCTCAGGATCCCCAATATTACGAGAGGTTGATGTTGATCGACGGTCAAAAGTTCTCTGATATCATCAAACTCAGAGAAAGAATCGAAGAGGGCATCAAGAATGGTATGGTTACAAATCTTGAATCATTGCAAGCCACCAATAAGGCTTTACAAACTGGTGGCACGTCTAAGAAGAAAGATGTAAGTGCCGTGATGGTCGCACAGGGAGGCAAATCACCACAAAAATACCACACTTACCCATCACCTCCACTTACATATCAGCCTATCCCAAATTACCAAGCCCCCGCACCCTCCTATCCACCTCCCGTTTACCAAACCTCTCCACCTCTCACATATCAACCCACCCTACCCAGATACTCTCAACCAGCACCTGTTTACCAAGATTATAACACTCAACCCTCTCACTATCAATCACCACCCACCCGTTAAAATTTTCCGAGACCCAGACCAAATTTTGACCGTAAACCTCCCAGATAATACACAGCCATCGCAGAACCAATTGACCAGTTATATGAAAGACTTAAAGATGCTAGTTACGTCACTCCTATCCCAGCCAAAGCTCCAAAAAATCCCTCCCAATGGGTCAACTCCAACAAGACCTGTGCGTATCACTCCGACATGAAGGGACACACCCTTGACGAGTGCCGTTCATTGAAAGATAAGATTCAGACCCTGATCAACAATAAGGTCATTGTAGCAAAGGAGCCCGCTCCTAATGTTCGTAACAACCCCCTGCCTGACCACAAAGGTAAAGACATTCATATGATCGAGATCGAGGATGATTGGGACCCCAAAGGGTTAATAGGTTTGATTGCTGAAGGGGATGAACCAAAGGAGCCAGCGGTTACCCTTAACCCAATTGTTGTGCAGAATCAGCCCTCCATGGACGATGAAGTAAATATGTCTATACCTCTTGAATTTGAAGTGCCTCCCCCTGCAAAGGTGCCCAGACCAATCGATGTTGAATTTTGAGTTCCAAAGGCACCTACACCCTTTGAAGTTGCTGTGTTACCACCAAGGGTGCCTATTCCGGTGGCAATGACTGACATGACACCATTCCACTCAAATGCTATACCATGGTATTACACTGCCGAAGCTAAGGAGGAAAGGAAAGACCAGGATAGGAGAAACAATTGCCGTGCAAGGAATGACTAGAAAAGGGAGGGTCTACACCCCAGAGCACCTAACCGAATTCGATAAGCAAGCCCCGGGACGTCCCATTGAGACAGGACCTGACGATCTTTGGAGGAAAATACAGGCTAGGGAGTACTCAGTCGCTGAACAGCTAAACAAAACACTAGCACAGATATCTATCCTGGCTCTTCTGCAGAGTTTAGACACTCACAAGAATGCCTTAATGAAGATACTAAGCGAAGCCTATGTGCCGAGCAATATAACCGGGGGTGAAATGGCGAATATGGTGGGGCAAGTGTTGGAGAGCCATAAAATAACCTTCCACGAAGACGGGTTTGAGCCACAATAAAGCACTGCACATCACCGTGCAATGTGAAGATTATTTCATCACTAGAGTCCTGATTGATGGAGGATCAAGCCTCAACATCTGTCCACTGATAACTCTCAGAACCTTGGGAAAAAGCCTACATTAGATCAAAGATGGGGCTATCAATGTCAAAGCCTTCGATGGATCCCAGAGATCTACTATTGGAGAAATCAGCCTGTGCTTGCAAATGGGGACAACATGGTTCGACGTCGACTTCCAAGTGATAGATGTCCCGGTATCCTACAACTTGCTGTTGGGACGCCCCTAGATCCATGCTGCCGGAGCTGTAGCATCAACCCTACATCAGGCAGTAAGGTTTGAATGGAACCACCAAGAGGTGATCATTCATGGCGATGGTAGTAACCCCATATATAGTTGCCGGACTATCCCAATGATCGGGGGCCGAAGGAGAATAGGCGGAGAGACATACCACCACATCGAAAGGGTCAACGCTGTAGACAAAGACAAGTGGTGGGACAACAAGATCGAAAGTATCCTGAATTAGTGTGGGTACGAGCTTGGAAAGGGGCTCGGTAAAAATCTTCAGAGGATCACTAAGCCCATCAAACTGAAGAAGCATGGCACTACCTTTGGCTTAGGGTACGATTATACTTGGAAGGAATTCCAGAACTGGTCGCCACCATGGCGCGGCCCCTACTATCCACTGGAGTTTCTGATACCTAGCTTGAAGCAGACCTTCCATCCAACAGATACTATATATGGGTCAGAAGAATATGAAACATTGGCGGCCATGAAGAATTTGTTTCCGGAGGATGATGACATGGACTGCTGTGTTCTTTTTGAGGAGGAAGGGGAGGAAGGCCCTTCCATACAGGCCGTAAGCAGGGGAGACCGCCTCAGGAACTAGTCAACTAGGACCGTCAGAGCCCGGAGGGCTTCAGGGTAGCAAGGCTAAACAAAAGCAGCATGCATCGCATTTTTAGTTTACTTTACTAGTTGATTTTCTTTCCGCATTGTCTTTAATTTCAAAAAGAGCTCCGATGTTTCAAACAATTTTGAATTTAGTCAAAGCATTTCTATTTATCATATATATCTCACTTATTATTTTCTCTATCATTTACTCTATTTTATATATCATTACTATTACTTATCTTGACGATGAACCAACGACTGTGACTTGCAACGAAACAACAGAACAAAAGGACATAGACTCCGAAGAAGATGAAATGCCTGAAGAGGTCATCAGAGAGGTTGAGAATTTTGAGAATAGACCTAAGTCCAACCTGGAAGAAACTGAGGTCATTAATTTGGGAGATACAGAGAATATCAAAGAAACTCGCATCAGTGTTCACCTGTCGCCGTCAGAAAAGGAAGAATATATGGAATTTTTAAAAGAATATAAGGACATATTTGCCTGGTCGTATGATGATATGACTGGTCTCAACACGGCCATTGTAGCTCACAGACTGCCAACAGATCTATCCTGTCTGCCGGTAAAGCAGAAGCTCAGGAAATTCAAGCCCGACATGAGTTTGAAAATCAAAGAAGAGGTTACTAAGCAAGTCAAAGCTAAGGTTCTCAAGGTGGTAGAGTATCCGACATGGTTAGCCAACATCGTGTCGGTACCAAAGAAGGACGGGAAGGTTAGAATCTGTGTTGACTACCGGGATCTCAACCGAGACAGTCCCAAAGATGACTTCCCCTTGCCAAACATACACATTCTTATCGACAACCGCGCCAAGCATGAGCTGTAGTCTTTTGTTGATTGTTTCGCCAGATATCATGAGATATGGATGGACGAGGAAGATGCCGAGAAAATGGCTTTCATCACGCCGTGGGGGATGTATTGTTACAAAATGATACCATTTGGGTTGAAGAATGATGGTGCCACCTATATAAGAGCCATGACTACTATCTTTCACGACATGATAAAGGAGATCGAGGTATATGTGGATGATGTCATCATCAAATCCAAGAAAGACACTGATCATATGGAAGATTTGAGAAAGTTATTCAACAGGCTGAGATAGTATAATCTGAAACTGAATCCCGCCAAATGTGCATTCGGGGTTCCTACCGAAAAACTACTGGGTTTCATCATGAGCCGTCGAGGGATAGAATTGGACCTGTCAAAGGTCAAAGTCATTCAAGAATTGCCACCGCCAAAGAACAAGAAGGACGTGATGAGTTTCCTGGGAGACTCAACTATATCAGCCGGTTCATAGCTCAGTCCACAGTCATTTGTGAACCCATCTTTAAAATGTTGAAGAAAGACGCTGCTACTAAATGGACCGATGATTGTCAGAAAGCCTTCGAGAGAATCAAGGAATACCTATCAACGCCGCCAGTATTGGTTCCTCCCGAGCCAGGAAGATCTCTATTGCTTTATCTTGCGGTATTAGATGGAGCATTCGGTTGTGTTCAGGGACAACATGATAAAACGGGGAGAAAGGAGCAAGCCATCTATTATCTCAGCAAGAAGTTCTTCTCGTACGAGGCCCGGTATTCTCTATCAGAGCGCACCTATTGTGCTCTGACTTGGGTAGCTTAGAAATTGAGACATTATTTTTGTGCCTACACTACTTATCTCATATCCAGGATGGACCCGTTGAAGTATATCTTCCAGAAGCCCATGCCCACTGGCAAGCTCGCTTAGTGGCAAATCCTGCTAAGTGAATTCGACATTGTTTACGTGAATCATAAGGCAATCAAAGGACAAGCCTTAGCAAATCATCTCGCCGAGAATCCTGTCGGCGGAGAATACGAACCCCTGAAAACATATTTACCTGATGAAGAAGTGTCCTTTGTAGGAGAAGATATTGCAGAATCCTACGATGGTTGGAGGTCATTTTTCGACGGAGCCGCAAATTTAAAAGGAGTTGGCATAGGAGCAGTCCTAGTATCAGAAACCGGCCAGCACTACCCGATATACGCCAAGCTCAGGTTCCCTTGCACAAACAACATGGCTGAATACGAAGCTTGCATCCTAGGACTCAAGATGGCCATTGACATGAATATTCAAGAGTTGCTAGTGATCGGGGACTCAGACTTGCTCATACAACAAGTTCGAGAAGAATGGGCAACCAAAAACTCTAAGATACTTCCCTATTTGCATCACATACAGGAGTTAAGGAAAAGATTCATAAAGACGGAATTTCAGCATATCCCCAGGGTTCAGAACGAGTTTGCTGACGCATTAGACACTTTATCATCCATGATCCAGCATCCATATACGAATTTCATTGATCCCATCCCAGTAAGGATTTATGATCAGCCAGCTTATTGTGCTCATGTTGAGGAAGAAGCAGACGGAAAACCATGGTTCCACGACATCAAAAGGTACTTGACCACAGGGGAATATCCAGAACTTGACAACGCTACTCAGAAACGCACACTTCGAAGATTATCCAGCAACTTCTTTCACAGTGGGGGAATCCTGTATAGGAGGACTCCCGATTTGGGTCTATTAAGGTGTGTAGAAGCAAAAGAAGCAACCAGACTATTGGATGAAATGCACACAGGGACCTGCGGGCCGCACATGAATGGTTTTATCTTAGCAAAAAAGATACTCCGGGCAGGGTATTTCTGGATGACTATGGAAACAGACTGTATCCAGTACGTTCGCAAGTGCCATCGCTGTCAGATACATGCAGATATGATAAAGGTGCCTCCAAACGAGCTTATTGCAACAAGCTCACCATGGACATTCGTCACCTGGGGAATGGATGTCATCGGACCTATCGAGCCTGCCGCATCAAATGTGCACAGATTTATCCTGGTGGCAATCTATTATTTTACTAAATGGGTTGAGGCAACATCTTATAAAGAAGTGACTAAGAAAGTTGTGGCAGATTTCGTCCGTGATCGTATTGTTTGCTGATTCGGGGTGCCAGAATCAATCATCACTGACAATGGTTCCAATCTCAACAGCGACTTGATGAAAGCAATGTGTGAGACATTCAAGATCAAACACAAGAACTCTACAGCCTACAGGCCTCAGATGAATGGAGCTGTAGAGGCGGCCAACAAGAATGTCAAGAAGATACTAAGGAAGATGGTCGAAAGTCATAAACAATGGCATGAGAAGTTAGCATTTTCCTTGGTGGGATACCGCACTACGGTCTGCACACCAACCGGGGCAACTCCTTACATGCTAGTTTATGGTACAGAGGCGGTCATTCCCACCGAGGTAGAAATTCCTTCCTTGAGGATCATACAAGAAGCAGAGTTGGACGACGCAGAATGGGTAAGAGGTCGCTACGAGCAGTTAGCCCTTATAGATGGAAAAAGGATGAATGCAGTTTGCCACAGTCAGTTGTATCAGAACAGAATGTCCAGAGCCTTTAACAAAAGAGTTAAGCCAAGGAAGTTCACACCGGGACAGCTGGTGTTGAAGAAGATATTCCCGCATCAAGATGAAGCCAAGGGGAAATTCTCTCCCAACTGGCAAGGTCCATACATGGTTCACCGAGTTCTAACTGGAGGAGCCCTTATTCTTGCAGAAATGGATGGAGAAGTCTGGCCAAAGCCAATCAACTCAGATGCAGTGAAACGATATTATGTGTAATCACTTATGATTTCTTTATGATGTAATTTGTACTACTCCTGACCTGATTCCCGTTTAAGAGGGGATACGTAGGAAGCCCTATGGGTTCGGTCACAATTTAATAAAATTCCATTTCCCCCTATTATTGGAACTGGGGGAGAATTTTGAGGAGGACCCTCAAAATTCCGAAGATGGTCTTCAGCCGCTCATCGCCAAGGATGTCACCTCAGTAAACTGGGGCAGAATTTTGAGGAGGACCCTCAAAATTCCGAAGTCGATTTTTCATTCGTTCAGCGCAGCCGTCAGAAGTGCCAGCCTAGTAAACTGGGGCAGAATTTTAAGGAGGACCCTCAAAATTCCGGAGCAAGAAAGGTTGCAATGCTTTGAACCACGTCGCAGTCGTTGGTTCATTTAAACAAAACTATTTTCTACTTACATTATATTTGTTAAATCATGCATAGTTGCTGTTTAGCAATGCTACCCAATGATGCACAACGACGGAAGTCACGGAAGAGTGAACTAACCTTTCCCCTTGACAAAACTTACAATTTTCTTTGGGTTTAGGCACCCAAGTCACAAAGTTACCAGACATGTTACGCAACTGCATCGAACCATCGTGCCTATTCGTATTTGCTATCCGCACGCAATGGCCCCAGCAGCAGCAATATCACGATCAGCTATCAGCTAAGAATTTTTTTCTTACTATTCACTTTTATCTTATTGCATAAGGCTACTTTTCTGCCTTCTGAGACTAAGTGTTGTCTCCATTTGCATTTCCTGCATTGCATAAGGCTACTTTTTTGCCTTCCGAGACTAAGCGTTGTCTCCATCTGCATTTCTTGCATTGCATAAGGCTACTTTTATGCCTTCCGAGACTAAGCGTTGTCTACATCTGCATTTTCTGCATTGCATAAGGCTACTTTTCTGCCTTCCTAGACTAAGCGTTGTCTCCATTTGCATTTCCTGCATTGCATAAGGCTACTTTTCTGCCTTTCGAGACTAAGCGTTGTCTCCATCTGCATTTCCTGCATTGCATAAGGCTACTTTTCTGCCTTTCGAGACTAAGCGTTGTCTCCATCTGCATTTCCTGCATTGCATAAGGCTACTTTTCTGCCTTACGAGACTAAGAGTTGTCTCCATCTGCATTTCCTGCATTGCATAAGGCTAGTTTTCTGCCTTCCGAGACTAAGCGTTGTCTCCATCTGCATTTCCTGCATTGCATAAGGCTACTTTTCTGCCTTCCGAGACTAAGCGTTGTCTCCATCTGCATTTCCTGCATTACATAAGGCTACCTTTCTTCCTTCCAAGACTAAGCATTGTCTCCATCCTGCATTATCTGCATAAGGCTATCTTTCTGCCTTCCGAGACCAAGCGTTGTCTCCATCTGCATTATCTGCATAAGGCTATCTTTCTGCCTTCCGAAACCAAACGTTGTCTCCATCCTACATTATCTGCATAAGGCTATCTTTCTGCCTTCCGAGGTGAATCCCCACCTCCATTTGCATGGCTGAAATATTGCCAATTTATTTCTCTTGCATGGTTGAAATATCACCACCTTTTACGTACATCCTGCAATCGTCTGAAATATCGCCATTTACATTCTTTTGCATCGGCTGAAATAGCGCCAAACTTTATTTAAATTCTACATCGGCTGAAAGATCGCCAGTTCATATTTAAATCTCCACCATCATCTATACCTATGTTTTCGGTCAGCTGAAATGTTGCCATTTACATTCTTTTGCATCGGCTGAAACATCGCCAAACTTTATTTAAATTCTCTATCGGTTGAAATATCGCCATTTATATTTTTTTTCATCAGTTGAAATATCGCCAAACTATTATTTAAATTCTCCATCGACTTGAACATCGCCTGTTTATTTAAATTTTTGTCGGCTAAAATATCTCCATTTACGCTTTTGCATCGGCTAAAATACCGCCAAATCTTGCATCTCATGGGCTGAAATATCGCCAAACTATCCAAAGGCGTTATCATTCGGAGGCATCATCCTCATATCCCGAGAACACCATGGCATAGCCCGAGGACCCCACTTTATATCCTGCACATCATTATTCAAAGGCATCATGGTTCGGAGGCACCATCGTCATGGCCCGAGAACGTCATCTCATAGCCTGCGAATCCTTTAATTTTGCGCTTCATGGCCCAGGACATCATGGTCTGAGGACGTCATCCTAACCGTCCGAAGACAACATTTTTGGTCTAATGGGATCTTGCATCACGTTTACGTTTATGCACGATATACGCCTATATTGCTCACTTGCAGGTACATCGGCTAGCAACAGCCGTCTCAGCAGGAGCGATCCCGCTCCGGTTCTTGCAGCCGATCAGCTTCAAAATACCTCTTGCCCCATAAACATGGTGCCCTATCTCTTTCGAATCACCATCGGCATGTTCCGTCAATGTTTCCTGGACTACATACGGCCTAATTCCTATAAAACCAGGGATATGTAGGCAGCTCAGAAATCGGAGCTCGGTCAAGTTCTTTTCAAATCGCAGCTTCCGGTCAAAATTGGTCATCATATCTTTACCCGACAACTCTTTCATCCTTCCCAAGTAAAGAAGGGGCAGCTGTTGATACCCAATATTTCCCTAAGTATTTTTATACCCGAATATTTCCAAAATAGCATATTGGTGCATATATAAGCACACCCAAGAGTTTTGTCTTTTTAATAATTTTTAAAACCAACTTATTACCTATTTTTTTTGTACAACAAATCCAATAATTATTCCCAAAATTATCATTTTGGTGAATAATTTATTTTATTTTTCACATTTACGCCAAAATATAATTAAGATAATTTTCGCATATTTTTACAAGTTCATTTGGTATTTTTAAAGCTAAATGGAATATAGTTTCAATTATAGCCTATCTTGTAATTTGTGGCATTTTATGTTTATAAAATTAGTCCCAGCATTTTTTAATTAATATTTATATAATAATTATTTACCAGTACATTTAATTTGTTTTTAAAATCAGTATTACTATTTTTATAAAATTAAAAGGGGAAAATTGGCTATTTACGATTTGGCTTTATTGCATTTCAATTTTAGCCAATTTGGCACCCCTTTTCAGCCCCAATTTGAAATCCAATTACCCAGCCCAATTAATACGCCTACCCGGCCCATACCCTTTCCTATAATACCCAAACCCGTTTCCAATTTAACCCGTTCAATCCCAGCCGTTGATCCTTTAGATCGACGACTCCCCTTTTTCCTTTCCTTTTTTAATTCAAATGACCCCAAAACCCTACCCCATTTATGTCGACTGCCACCTCTGAATCCTCTCTTCTCTCAACTCTCTCTGAACTCACCTCAAACCCTAGCCGCCGCCTCTCATCGAAACTGGAATCCATGGCTTCTCAAGCCATGGAAACCCTATATTCACCTCCTATTGCTCCTATGTGCCTGATGCTCGAAGGATCTAGGCCAGACTTCAGAGGTCTTCACTCAGACCTTCACCAATTTGAGGTTTCCAGCCATTTTCGTCCCTGCTCCGACGTATCTTAGCCTCCTGAGCCTGGCTCCGACCTTATCGACTCAGATCTAATCTCGTGACTTCCAAGCCTTTCTTGTCCTTTAGGGTTCTCAGAAAACCTAGCCTATTCAAGGTTCTTTCATCATTATTTGTCTAGATCTATGCGTTATCTATGATTTTCTTGCCATCTAAGGTGTTTTCCCCAAAAGCTTCTTTTCAAAATCATTTCTCTTCAATTTTAGGGTTTCTGAAAGGATTTTTGAAAAAAAATCTTTCTGATGTTTCTCCTTCTTTGCTTTATGTGTGTTTGTTCATATCCTGCTCGTATAATTTCTTATTTACGCGTGTACTATCTTCTACCTTTTCTTTTCTACTATGCATGTTATTTCTGTTAAACTTTGCCATGTTTTCTCTACTCTTTTACTATATGTGTTTACTGTTAAGTTATTAGATTTTGTTTACTGGACTCTGTTCATATTTTTACATGCTTCATCTACTTGTGTCCACGTCTGTATTATCTCCTTTTTCTGAATTTGTTTAAGTTCCGAGTTTTCTCAAAATGTGTTCTTCATGATTCTTCTTCCTTTGTCATTTAACGTGCTATCATGTCTGTCTTGTTGAGACTCTGAAGAAAATGGCTTGCTTTCTCACTTCCATGTTTTGAAACCCTGGGATTTGGGGGTTTCCTTTGGTGATTTTGATTCCTTGTGTTCTAGTTAAGGCTCCACTTTGGGACCCTAGACTCTTAGACTCACTATGAGTCTGCAAATTTAACTTGTATCTGTTTGCTTATGATCCTAAGTTTTTTTTTATGATTCTGAACTCCTCTCCCTTTTACATAGCTCGACAGTCTCTTCTTGATTCACATGTTTGTGTACTTTATATATGACACTCTTCTTTCAAAAGATTTTCGCCAACTGCTAATTGATTCTGAATCCCTTTGATGGTGTTTACTTGATTGTTCTTGACTTTTCCTAAGTGAACCTTTCTTTACCCTTTTTCTCAACCTGATTCATTCGAGCAAGCATGTAATTTTGGTTTTACTGATTGATTCCCTTTCCTTTTTTTTCAAACAGTGTACTATTAGTTTGTTTCCTTAAATAGCTTCTATGTACTTACCCATTGTTATATTGCTGGGAAAATATTCTTTCAAAATCCCTTCCCTTAATTGTTCTACCCGTTTGAATTTGAATTCCTAATTAAAGGGAGTCTTATATGGTTGATTGAAAATCAGACTTTGATTATTTTCTTACCTTATTTCTCACAACTTTCATACTATAAATACTCTTCTCCCTTCTCTTTGAACATAGAGCACAATCTGAGTTCACAATTCACTCTCACTTAAACTCTCTCTTTCTGATACTTGCACTACTGTGGACTTTGTTTACTTTCTTTTGCACTCTTTTGCTTCTCTACTGGTATGTCTCAATTAGTTTACATACCTCAACAACAATGTGTTTAATTCTGCCCCTTTGTTTCAAGCATATTGTCGCATGTTTCCCCTTTCCTTTAAAGTTCACTATCCAAATTATGTATGCAATCAGTTGTTTGTCATGAATTTGATACTTTATGAATCCCCTTACCCTTTACCCTTTGTATGTGAGTTATGGTTCAGGACATAATAGCACTCCAATTTGCTGTCTATGATCCTGAACTGGATTCTTTGAATCCCAAACTCAATCAATGCTCATTCCCTTTTCCCCTTTTTATGTGTCTGAGCCCTGGACTGGAGTCTGATAGTGTCCTAATTACTATCTAGACTTTGGTCTGACCTTCAAAAGGTCTGCTCCTAACTGGTTCAACCAAACAAGTGGTCAGGGGTGTGCCAGCCTACTTTGTAGCTAGGTTTTACCACCACCTGTCATGGCTCCCCAATTCCCCTTTCACTTTGCACTTACTCTTACCTATAAGTTCTTCCCCTTTAGGATTAAGAAGTCCTATTACCCCGGGACTAATAGGATTGGGACGGGTAGTAGCATGCAATAAGTAAACGATACCGTTCCGCACTTTAATACCTTAACGAGGTGGGAAGGGTAGACATGGAGATGATGATTACACGATAACACTCCGCGTACAACTGAGTACCAGTGTTGTGCGAATGATCCATGTAATGTATAAACCTAAGACCCCTTTCTCCTTCTTTATTAGTCTAACAAAATTTTCTGAATCTTTAAAGCTATTGCATTTTCAATTTCTGCTTCTCGCATGATCTTTTGGATTATTTGCACTAAGTACTCGATCTTTTCCTCTACTTGCACGTTTTTACAAAAATTGCTCCTTTAAAAATTCAGCACTTCTTTTAACTTTTTGTGCCTCTTGTACTTGTTTATTTAAATTTACATCTAAAGTCACAATTGTATCATGGCCGGGAACCACACTAGTGGGTCTTAAGGGGTGCCTAATACCTTTCCCTCGAGATAATTTCAAGCCTTTACCCAAAACTCTGGTCTGCATCTTTAATTCTTCTAAAAGTGTCCTAATGCACTATAATCATTAGGTGGCGACTCTCCAAAATCTCAAAAAACCCAATTCCCAAAGTGGGAAAAGAGTTGTCTTCCCAAATGTCGTGAACCCGATTCCGCGAGGGAAAAAAAGGGGCGTCGACACAACCGTTCAAACATATAGTTGAAACGTTTAATTGTCTAGGTGCATTGCATCCCAATATGTGATTTCCTATCTGTTAAACATCTAAAAACTAACAAGGATGTTGGGTGTGCAAATCAGCCAGGTTTTGGCGGTTGGTTTTGTTGGTCGTCTAGCCTCCCTCCTTCACAAGATCCAAAGGCACATATGGCCTCCGCAAGCAATCTACCAACCATCGGTCCTAAGGATAGCCCGGCATCGGCTATTCTGCAGCTAGAATTAGTAGCTGCTAAATAGAATAAGATGTTGCGTCTCCGCATATTGGAAATATGGGACATCTGGTCTAATGGTAGGGAACCACCAAGTGCAATCCCTGGGTTCCCTGAATTGATCCCCAGGTCAGGTCAGGTTACCAACGCCCATGTTCCCAACCCGCTTATCCTATGTGGGCACCCTCCAATGCCCTCCAATGATCATGGCATGCCTTATGTGTTTCTCCCCCAAGCACCGATTTCAAGGGCACCGCCTCCAATGTTCATCTTTCAGGGTCCACAACTTCAACCAGAAATAACATATATGACGCCATACTCTTTCACTCAACCTCCACAATATGATCTCTCGGGGGAGCAAGAAAAAGTTGTTAAGAATCCCGAGAAAGAGGAAATGTCTCGGAAGATGAAGAGCTTGGAACAAAGCTTGAAAAACTTGCAAGGTCTGAGTGGCCAAAAGAGTGTCTCATACTCTGATATCTGTATGTTTCCCCATGTCCACTTGCCAGTTGGATTCAAGATGCCAAAATTTGAAAAGTACGACGGACATGGAGACCCGGTCGCTCATTTGAAACGATATTGTAACCAGTTAAGGGATGCTGGTGGAAAAGAGGAGCTGCTAATGGCCTATTTTAGGGAAAGACTCATCGTAATCATTTTTGAGTGGTATACAAATCAAGAAATTACTCATTGGCATGTGTGGGACGATATGGCTCGTGATTTTGTCCGCCAGTTCCAATAAAATGGGGACATCTCTCCTGACAGAAACTCTTTGTCCAATTTAAAAAAGAAAACCGCGGAAAGCTTCCGCGAATATGCCATCAAATGGCGTGAGCAAGCTACCAGGGTAAAGCCACCAATGGACGAAATTGAAATGGTCACGATTTTTCTGCAGGCCCAAGAGGCTGACTACTTCCAGAACATGATGTTTTCTCTGGGTAAGCCGTTCGCCGAGGCTATAAAAATTGGGGAAATAGTTGAAAACAATCTGAAAACGGGTCGAATCTTGAGTCATGCTGCTTTTAAAGCCACATCACCAGATGTTCAAAATGGTTCGGAGGGTTTGATGAACATAAATGGGAGTGAGGAGGGAGCCATGAAGGTTTCAAGATCGAGGGGGGCCGACAGATCATTCAACAAGTCATATGTGCCTCCTATGGTCCCACCACACTATTATCCCCTTCAAGATGATGCTTATGCCATGGCACCACCTCCCTATGTGGTGATGAGCGCACAATCTTACACCCAGCCACAACCTTATACACAAAACCAAGCTCCACCTTCCAGAAATGCCCATCCTTGCCAAGCTCCATATAATCCTCAACCAAATGATTCCCAATACAATCTTCGCCCAAGAGAGCCTTTTAGAAAGAATCAGTTCACCCCTATTGGTGAATCGTATTCAAGCTTGTTCCAAAAGCTAATCAGGCTAGATCTGTTGCAGCTAGTGGCCCTGAACCGGCCAAACATTGAGTCCCCCTTGCACCGAGCTGATGTTAGATGTGAATACCACTCTGGAGCAGTGAGACACAGTGCAGAGGAGTGTTAGACCCTCAAAAGGTTAGTTCAAGATTTGATATAAGATGAAAGAATCGTTTTTCGGGATGAAGAAGCTCCTAATGTGATGAATAATCTATTGTCTACCCACAACATCGGGTCAATAGTCGGAATGATTTGTGAAGCTAAGGAGTTTGATCCGGCACTGAAGGCCGTTGCAGCCATTGTCGAGACAGAAGAAAAGCCAAAAAATGGTCGCCAAGCATGAAAGACGAGAGTCTTAGTATCCAGTCTTGCTATCCTTTCTGCGTCCGGATTATCTCAGGGTGTGATCCAGATGTTTTACTTTGTTGTCTTACTTTCCGATGTAAATCTTTCTATCTTCAAAAATTGAAAAAAAAAAATCAAATGAAATTAATATTTTACTGTCCAGGAATGTCTCTTTTCTTAATCTTGTAATTTTTCTTTCTTATTCTCTTTTTAGTTCTATTAAATGCAGATTTTAGTAACATGACATGCTTGCGGACTTCATGCCCAGATCATGAAAGCCATTAAACCTCGAAATAATGAATGAAGGATCAGAATGCGATGAAGATAAGTTTAAGGAAATAAAACAAAGATACGGAACATCTGAAGGAGAATTGGTTCCAGATTGGGAAGGTCCATACATTGCAACAAGAGTACTGCCGAGTGCGTTGTATTTGGGATACATCGAAGAAAATGTCCCTGAAACAATTGTCAATGCAAATACAGCCAAAAGGTACTATGTTGGATCCTCTATATGATATTAATGTTCTTCGATTGAGATGAAGAAAGCTTTTATTCTCGCTACCGAACACTATTAGCCCTTTGCAGACCCTTTGAGCCGGTTACCTTTCTTTGGCTACCCTCTTTGGAACTTGAAAGTATCATTAAAAAATAAAGAATTGAAAAATAAAATGGAAAAAATGAAAAAAAAAGAAAAAGAAAAAAAGAAGGAAGAAAAGACAAATAAAATGAAATGAAAAATGAAAAACAAAGAGGAAAAAGAAAGAGAAAACAAACAAAACAAAAAAACAAAAGAAAATAAAAAACAAAATTCCCTGAACTATGTTCGACTTGATTCCGAAAGGATACATAGGCAGCCTCTCTCTGGGGTCACACCAAAATAAAAATCCAAATTTCCCCAAAAGTGAAACTGGGGTAGATGTTATAATGGTCCGGCAATGATCCCGCCTGAATGATTCCAAAGTTGTAACTCAATCAAAATCCTTTTTACCCAAAACCCTGTTCAAGTCGTTCTAATCAGTTGACAAAGAGGTTCAAAATGGGAGAATACAACTACTTGGATCCGATGCAATAAAAATGAGAGAAATAAAATGAGAGTGTCTTATTGGTGAAAACCCACACGGGCATCGTAAGGCGAGGGTAAGCAGAGAAACTAAAAATGAGAGTCTTGTTAGTGAAAATTCGTAAAGAGCACTATAAGGTGATGGTGAGAAGAGAAATGAGAGAGGTCAGCTCGTGAAAACCTGTAAAGGGCGTCCCTGATCGAAAAGAGGATCCTCATAGCCATCGGCATCGGCAGGGTCCTGGCAAGGTTTCTCGAATTTGAGGAAAAAGTTGTGATCAATTTCTGAGAGTCGGACGGTTTGCACAGATTAGGCATCCAGTCCAAAAGGCATGTCATGTTCATTGAAGTCCGCATGTACTCCAGATAAGTCCTTATTTCCTTTCCTGAAAGGGACACTTCTTGTTTTAGACTCATTCTCCATTCCATTATTTGTTTTCTTTGAATCCCTTTCGGTGTAACTCTGTTCCAAAACTAAGACAAAGAAATGATGGTAAGACTGATTTACAGGGTTCTCATTTGATACAAGCTAATATGCAAAAAGGCACCTAGCCTTGTCAGGCATCAAGTCAACCTCGACTGACCATGGCGACTGATGTTTTGAAATTTGAAAACTCCTGAAAAGAAAGGAAATCAAAGTCGAATGCCCATAAAGGCAAAATAAAGTTAAAAATGTTGAGTCCCACGTGGCTAACTGTCTTTGCAAAGGTTTGAAAAGTGAAAGTGCCTCAAATGCTCTGAAATTGAAGTTGGAAGAAAGAAGTCAAAAATGAAAGGCCTACAAAGGTGAAATAAAGTTGGAAAAGGTTAAGTAACACGCGACTAGCTGTTGCGACAAAGTTTGAGGAGCAAAAAGTTTCACAATGCTCTGAAGTAAAAAAAAAAAAAATAAAAGAAAAGGCAACAATTCAGAAGGGAAAGGCCCACAAATGTGAAATAAATTTTAAAGCTGAAGTCCCACGTGACCAACCATCATGGCAAAGTCTGGAAAAGCCAAAGGTTCTTTAGGGCTAGAAATAAAATCGATCCTCATGGAACAAACAGTTGAAGTTGAGATATTCATCAAAGAAGCTGGGCCAAGATTAAGTGATTGAAACAATCAAGGCCACAAAACCAACCACCGTTTCAAACAAACAATTGTTCTTTGTTTGAAAACAGGAAACATGTGCAATCCAAAAACGACCTTGCAAGAAGAAGGTGCAACAAAAAGAAACTATGCAAGGGCTAGAAAAAGCTTTGCAGCAATAATCAATCCAAAAGGGAAGTCTCCTCCAAATTCTTTCCGGCATTTTTAATCATTTTTCTTAAAGTTAAAAAAAATAAAAAAAATGAAGAATTAAAAAAAGAAGAAGAAAGATTCAAAATCATGGTAGCCTGGGGTCCCCAATCTCTAGCTACATTTTTCCAACATAGGGTCTCATTCCCTAGTGCTCCTAGCATAACATGGTAGGCTTTTCCATTACAAGGTTTCACTCCCTAGATGAGTTTATTTTAGACATAGGGTCTCCACTTCCTAGTCGCCTTTCCAACATAGGGTCTTCACTCCTTAATTGAGTTTATTTTAGACATAGGGTCTCCACTCCCTAGTTGATGTTATTTTAGACATAGAGTCTCCACTCCCTAATCGCTTTTCCAACATAGGGTCTCCACTCTCTAGTTGAGTTTATTTTAGACATAGGTCTCCACTCCTTAGTCGCCTTTCCAACATAGGGTCTCCACTCCCTAGTTGATTTTATTTTTATAGACATAGGGTCTCCACTCCCTAGTTGATTTTAGTGTAGATATAAGGCTTCACTCCCTAATCTCTTTTTCCCAAGGATACGCAATCCTGATTTTATTGATTTCAATAAATAAATAGTTTAGATTTTGTTACAATAACTTACGAAATTTTTCTAGTGAAAATTAGGGCAAAAAAATTTCATTCGTTTGTTTGTTTTGGTGCCTGAGCAGGTTTTTACCTTGAGGCACAAGTTTTGAGACGACCAAAAGAAGAAGTCTTGATTCAAATAAAAGAAAAGAAAAACAAGAGAAGAAGTGAGCTCTAAGTGTAGAAGCCGAGAAAATATGCGGACTGCTTAAAATATGATTGAAGTCACAAGTTTTGCATGTCCCACCTTGATCCGAAAAGCTGACAAAGAATGAACCAGCAGTTGAAGCTAACGAGCATCAAGATTTAGATCAGAGTCTACAGGAAGAATCAGCTAAGACTCAAGATCAAGCTTCAGAAGATTTATAGATAGGAATCTTGTAACTCGTAGTTGATAGGTTTAGCTAGTTTAGCTTTTTATCTTTTATTTCGGTGTAATAAGGAGCTCAGCAAGCAGAAACAGCAGCAACAACAGTGAAATCACAGTTTCTCAGTAGTCCCATCTACCAAAACTTCCAGAACTACACCGACCTGATTCCTTTATAGCCAAGGATATATAGGCAACCTCCGAATCAAAGTTCGGTCAAACTTTTACAAAATGCTTCCAAATGGAGTTTCAAAGGGTGCAAAAATTGCTCGTAATTTCTCACTCAATCTTTGCCCGAAAACTCTTCATGTTTTCGAGCAAAGAGAGGCAGCTGTGAGCACCTAATTTTTGCCCTACATGAAAATAACTCCTAAAAATAGATCAAAATAATTTTAATTGATTTTTAGGAGTTTTTCTTTATTTATTTGCATTTCATCCATTCTTAATATTTTTATAGAAAATCATAAATATTGTCACGTGTCAATTTCATGACATCTTAGGTTTAATTTGCATTTAAAAATTAATTACATTGAGTTAATTGCATTATTAAGGAAAAATCACAAAAAATATTTATTTTTACATATTTAGCTTTTAGTCTTTAGAAATTAGTGTTTTTATTTAGTTTTAAGTTAATTAATCATTTTGATAGATATATAATTTTAAGTTTTACAAATTAGATTAATTAAGGATTTTAATTAATTAAAAAAAAGAAAAAGAAAATAGGAAGAATATATTTTTTGTTCTTGTTTCTTTTAAAATCGGCCCAATTAATTTTAAAACCCATGAGCCTAACCGGACCCCTCCCCTCTAAATCCCTAGACCTAACATCAGATCTTTGGCTCCTAAGTTTCAGCGCCGTTTACTCCCAAAAAGAGGGGATTCCCCTCTCCCTCTCTCATAAGAAGCAACGAAAACAGACCCCCTCCCTTCTTCTTCTTCTTCATTTCTCCAAACCAAACAAAAATGATGATTAGACCCTCACTTCTGAATGAATTAGAAAAAGAGATTCCAGATCTCATAGATTAAAAGCCCTAAAACAAAACAAAATAAAACAAAACAAAACAAAAAAGGATTCAAAAATCTCTACTGTTTGCCTTAAGTTTTCTGCAATTTTCATAGATTGATTGGGACTGGAACAGTCACGGTTTACTGCTGTTATTTTGCCGAAGGAATATAGCTGGATTTTTATTTTACAGTTGCTGTTTCAAAAGGGGAACTACAATTAGTTAATTTTTGCACTTTATTTTTTCTTCGTTAAATCAAGTTTTTTTAGCTACCTATCTTTGTTTTGGAATGACTAATTATCCTAACAAAGTACATTCTTTATTGGAGTTTTTTTTAAAAAAAAAAATTGCTGGAATATTTTGATCCGGCTTTCACTTTTGCCTTTGCTCTTTCTTTGTCCAATCATATTATAAAATAGCAGAGGTTCATCATCCATTAAAAGGAGAGGACCCTTTTGCATTTTAAGCTATGGGGCACAAAAAATACAATAACCATTCTCTGCTTTTGTTTTAAACCTTGTTCGTGAGGTCTTGCTAGATGTGTGGGAGGGTATTCTTTTTTCAGTATCGTTATGATAAGAAGGAGAAGTAATATTTGGATTAATCCTTTAATGGCAATAACATCCATCTCATGCTTAAGGTTGAGGTACATTCTTCCCACAATGTTATATCCATAATTCAATACCTTCACAATAATCCCAAATCGTGAACATCGTAGCTTGCTTTAGGCACGATCAATAACAAATTATCGTGGCTATGGGTACGGTTCCCATGGCATGGTTACGATACGTGAATCTCAATTCAGGAGTGCATTTCATGTAACCCGATCATAACAACTTCGAATAATAAAACCCTTTGAAATAAATTGAGACGTGCCATGCTAAGCAAAATTTATAATCCATGGCCCTCATAAGATTAGATTCAGGAACTAACACTTATAGAAAAAGGTTTGTGTGACGACCCAACCTGTCGTCACGTGAGTTACCACCTCGTTTCACCCATTTTATGCTTCTTTATGCTTCATTATGAGTGTCTTGTGTGAACGAGTTGATTTGGATTGATTTTAGAAGGAAATAAGACGCTTAGTCTCTTTAAGGAAGGCTTGTTTTGGAAAAGCCAACCGGATGTTGACTTATGTGTTAGGAGGCTCATATATGGATTCAGATGGTTTGGTTAGCTTTGGAGTATGATTTGTGACTTAGGAGTGTGATCAGAAGTGATTTTGGAGGTCCGGTGTAGAATTAGGCTTGAATTGGCGAAGTTAGTATTTTGGCGAATTCCGGTTGATAGATGAGATTTTGATCCGAGGTCGAAATGGAATTCTAGGGGTTGTTTTAGCTTCGTTAGGTCATTTCAGATGTGTGTGCAAAATTTCAGGTCATTCGGAGGTATTTTGGTTGGGTTTTTGATCAAATGCGTGTTTCGGAAGTTTTAGAAGAACTTAGGCTTGAATCCGATGTAATTTGATGGTTTTGGTGTTGTTTGAGGTGTTTTGATGATTGGATAAAGTTTGAATAATATTTTAGGATGCGTTGATGCTTTTGGTTGAGGTTCCGGGGACCTCAGGGTGTTTTCGGATGGCCAACGGAAGGTTTTTGGGACTTTGGATGCTGCAGAAAATTGCAGGTCAGTGCTGCAGAGTTATGCTCTATGCGATAGCAGGAAAGGCTTTGCGATCGCATAGAAGGATTTTAGGGGGCTGGTCAGTTGTTCAATGCGATCGCAGGGTTATGATCGCGATCACGCAGAGTCGAGAGTTCATGCAGTGCGATCGCGGGAGAGTTAGTGCGATTGCATAAAGGAATCTTGGGAGTTTGGATTTTTGTTCTTCGCGATCGTGTGGGTGAGTCTGCGATCGCGTAAGGTAAAGTGTTTCGCCATTGCGATCGCAGGGATGTTTATGCGATTGTGTAGTGTTAAATTTTGGAGTTTGAATTTTGTGCACTGCGATCGCAAGAATGGGGCTGTGATCGCATAGAGGAAAAGAGGCCTGGACGGAAGGGTTTTTAATAATATTTCATCCGCGAGCTAAGCCTTATTTTCACCATTGTTGAGCATCCTTGAGAGCTTTTGGACGGGAATTGGAGAGGGTTTCGACTAGGATTGATTGGAGGTGAGTTTTATGAACTAAAAACATGATTTAATTTTAGAATCAACTTAGAAATTCATGAAAAGTTGGCAAAAAAGGGAAGAACTAGGGCTTGAAATTTGATATTCCAAATTGGGTTTTGATGGGTCATTTGAGCTCGGATTTGGGAGTTCTTGGTATGTATGGACTCGTGTCGATTTAAGGAATCCGTTGATGTTAAATTTTCTGAATTTCGAGAAGTGGGCCTGGGGCTCGAATTTTGCTAATTTCGAGATTTTTGCTATTTTCGATTGTTTTCAATTGGGTATTGTTCCATTGATATATTTTGACATATTCGTTGTGGTTTTGATCAGATTCGACATGCTAGGAGGTCGATTTGAGAGGCAAGGGCATAGCAAGCTAGGATTTTGGCCGGCTTGAGGTGAGTAATAGATGTAAATAATTTCCTGAGGGTTTGAAACCCCGAATTTGCACATCGTAGTGCTATATTGAGGTGAGTTGCACACTGGATAGCGAGCGTGAGGTAGAGCACCGTTGGAGATTGTGACTTGGTCCGTCCCGATAGATAAATTTACTGCGTATTTTGACTGAATATGATATGTTATCATTATGATTTGAGCTGATTGTCATATTTGGGCTTCGTGCCAATTTATTGAATCCTTTAGGGATTGCTATTACTGGTTTCTTACCATTTTTACGTATTATTGAATTTAGTCCTAGTATTTAATAATATTTTTCAAACTCAGTCACTTTTTCTCAAACTTGAAACTTAAATAATTTTTTTAATGAAGTTTGGGCTGAATATTTATATATTATTGTGCCCGAGAGGCTTATGTGATTCTGGACTGAGTATGGGATCGGGCTGCCGCCGCAGCGGTGTTATACTGATATCGATATGAGGCCGAGGGCCTAGTTGATGCCACGATATGGATTTATATTACGCTTGGGCCATAAGGGGCCCCTTCTGGAGTCTGCACACGTAAGCGCCATCGACGATAAATAAATGGAGCGGGCTGCACGCTGCAGCGGGTACTAGAGAGTACCGGACTAAGTGTTGCATTTCATATTTGACTGTTATTTACTTACTTATCTGTTGCAGTATTTCCTCAATTGTTTTCATTAGTTTACGGACTTTATGCTACTTGGTTTAAATTGCTGAATTTATAGGATTACTTTTTGCCTATTCAGGATTTTTTATTCTCAACCTTTATTTATGTTTATTACTCACTGGGTCGGAGTACTCACATTACTCCCTGCACCTTGTATGCAGATCCAGGTGCATCTGAGGTTGAGTGAGGACTTCTTTGCTGAGCAGCTTATCCGGGAGTATCAAGGTAGCTGCATGACGTCCGCAGTCCTGATCTTCCCTTATATCTTATTGTTTCATTTCCGTATTTCTTTATAACGACATGTAGTAGGTTGATACTCATGTATTAGAGACTCAGACTTTTGACACCAGTTTCTTCAGGTTGTGCAGTAGTATTGGCATTTGGATTTCCGCATATTTTAACTCTATTTTAGAATTTCAGTATGCTGACTTAGTAATTTATATGTGTTAATTAATTCATGAACTGTATAAAAATGGCTGAGGTTATTAAATTGGTCGGGCTTGCCTAGCAATGTGTTGGGCACCATCATGACCGGGGTTGGGGTCGTGACAGGTTGGTCTCAGAGCCTAGGTTACTTGGTCTCGCGAGTCATGAGCCGGTTTAGTAGAGTCTCGTGGATAGGTAAGGAGACGTCTGTACTTATCCTCGTGAGGCTGCAGAACCTTTAGGAAAACTTCACATTCTTGAAATTCTTGTCGTACGACTTTGTTGAACTGAGAACTAAACTTATATTATTCTATTCTCTCACGGATGGTGAGGACACGAGCTACTGGACGTGGCGGACGACCACCAGTACCACCTATTGAGGCCACCAGAGGTCGTGGATGCGGTCGTGTTCATGGCAGAGGCAGAGCAGCCGGGGCAGCGCCTGCTGATCCACTAGTTGCCCCAGCTCAAGATCAGGCTCTAGCTGCAGACATACCAGCAGCACCTGTTCAGGCACCAGCTGTGCCCATCGTGATTCCGTGTCTTCAGGAGGCCTTGAATCAGATATTATCAGTTTGCACTGGCCTGTTTCAGGCCGTTTCAGCCACCACAGCATTAGCAGCAGCTACTTCGCAGGCTGGGGGAGGCAATCTGACCCCCGCTGCTCGCACACCTGAGCAGGTGGTGCAGGGACTACAGACACCAGAGGCACCTCTAGCTCAGCAGGTCACACCAGCTCAGGGCTTCGTGGTTCCAGCTATGCCAGACGATGAGCAGAATCGTCTTGAGAGGTTCGATAGGCTCTATCCCCCGACATTCAGTGGTGCTGAGGGCGAGGATGCCCAGGGTTTTCTTGATAGGTGTCAGCGTATGCTCCGGACACCGGGGATCCTTAAGTCGAGTGGTGTGGCATTTACCACCTTTCAGTTTACTGGAGCTGCTCTTACTTGGTGGGAGGACTTTGAGATGCATAGGCCTATCAGTGCAGCACCCCTTTCTTGGCAGCAGTTCTCCGCTCTTTTCTTGGAGAAGTATGTACCTCAGTCCCGCAGAGAGGAGCTGCGTAGGCAGTTTGAGTGGTTGACGCAGGGGGATATGATAGTGACTCAGTACGAGATGAGGTTTTCACAGTTGGCCCGTCATGATATTTGGATGGTTCCGTCAGATCGTGAAAGGATCAGGAGATTTGTGGATGGCCTTAACTACCATCTCTGTATTTTGATGACTAGAGAGAGAGTATTGGGTACTACGTTTGAGGAGGTGGTGGATACCGCTCGTGAGATCGAGTCAGTTTGCCATAGAGAGCGAGAGAAGAGGGAGGCCAAGAGACATCATGGATCGGGCAGTTACAGTGGTGCTCTTTCGAGGGGCCAGTTCCAGCATGGTAGAGGTTGTTCTTTCAGGCCTGCTCAGTCGGCCCGTCTAGAGTATTGTGGGGGATCTTCAGGCCGTGGTCATCATGGGTCCCAGCAGGGCCAGTCTTCAGTCAGCGCCCTCCAGCTCAGAGTTCATCTCATGCCCCATCAGCTCAAGGTTATTCTGCGTCGAGTGCATCTGCTAGTCACTCTGGTGCGAGGGGTTCCCTTCAGTCCCCATCTCCAGTACTAGGCAGCTGTTATGAGTGCGGAGAGTTTGGTTACTTAAGGAGGCAGTGCCCTCGATTTCGTGGCAGTTAGCATCAGCAGAAGGGTCAACCCTCGACTTCTGTGCCAGTTACTTCATCACCCACCCAGCCAGCTAGAGGTGGAGATCAGGAAGTCAGGGGTCATCCCAGAGGTGGAGGTCGATCAGGCAGTGTCCAGGCTCATTTCTATGCTATTTCGGGCAGAAAAGATGCTATTGCCTCCGATGCTGTCATTACAGGTATTATTTTAGTCTGCCACAAAGATGCCTCAGTACCTATTCTTATGTGTCTTCATACTTTGCTCGTTATTTAGATATGCCCCGAGTGTCTCTTTCTTTACCTGTTCATGTGTCTACACCGGTGGGCGATACTGTGGTTATGGACTATGTGTACTGGTTATGTGTTATGATTATTAGGGGTCTGGAGACTTGAGTTGATCTATTGCTATTGAGCATGGTGGACTTTGACGTTATTTTAGGCATAAATTGGTTATCTCTGTGTCATGCTATTCTAGACTGTCATGCTAAGACAGTCACTTTGGCTATTCCCGGTGACCGCGGATTGAGTGGCGTGGTGTGACTGATTAGGTTCCTAGTAGAGTTATTTCTTTCTTGAAGGCCCAGCGTATGGTTGGGAAGGGTTGCCTTTCCTATTTGGCGTTTGTGAGGGATATTGCAGCTGAGACTCCTAGCACTGATTCTATTCCAGTTGTGAGGGATTTTCCCGATATATTTCCTACAAACCTACCGGGCATGCCACCGGACAGGGATATTGATTTTGGTATTGACCTGGTGCCGGGAACTCAGCCCATCTCTATTCCGCCATATCGTATGGCACCAGAGGAGTTGAAAGAATTGAAGGATCAACTTCAGGAGCTCCTAGATAAGGGGTTCATTCGACCTAGTATGTCACCTTGGGGTGCGCCAGTTCTGTTTGTGAAGAAGAAGGATGGAACGATGAGAATGTGCATCAATTATAGGCAATTGAACAAAGTAACAGTGAAGAACAAGTATCCATTACCTCGCATTGATGATTTATTTGACCAGCTTCAGGGAGCGAGGGTGTTCTCCAAGATTGATCTCCGTTCGGGTTATCACCAGTTGAAGATCAGGGATTCAGATATTCATAAGACTCCTTTTAGGACTAGATATGGTCACTATGAGTTTTTTGTCATGTCTTTCAGGCTGACCAATGCCCCAGCAGTGTTCATGCATTTGATGAACATTGTATTTCGGCCTTATCTAGATTCATTTGTCATCGTGTTCATTGATGATATCTTGGTATACTTGCGTAGTTAGGAGGAGCATGCGCAACATTTGCGGGTTATATTGCAGAGATTGAGGGAGGAGAGGATTTATGCAAAGTACTCCAAGTGTGAGTTTTGGCTCAGTTCAGTGGCTTTCCCGGGGCACGCGGTGTCCAGTGAGGGTATTCAGGTTGACCCGAAGACGATAGAGGCGGTGCAGAGTTGGCCTAGACTGTCCTCAACCACAAATATTCGTAGTTTCCTTGGGTTGGCAGGCTATTATCGCCTGTTTATCCAGGTTTTTTCCTTTATTGCATCGACGTTGACCAAGTTGACTCAAAAGGGTATTTCATTTGTATGATCGGACGAGTGTGAGGAGAGATTTCAGAAGCTCAAGACAGCTTTGACCACGACTCCAATATTGGTTTTGCCGTCAGCTTTAGGTTCTTATACGGTATATTGCGATGCTTCGCGAGTTGGCATTGGTTGTATATTGATGTAGGAGGGCAGAGTTATCGCTTATGCTTCCCGTCAGTTGAAGCCCCATGAGCAGAACTACCCTGTTCATGATTTGGAGCTAGCTTCTATAGTTTATGCATTGAAGATTTGGAGGCATTACTTGTATGGCGTATCTTGTGAGGTATTCACTAATCATCGCAGTCTTAGCATTTGTTCAAGCAAAAGGATCTTAATTTGAGGCAGCAGAGGTGGATAGAGTTACTTAAGGATTATGATATCACCATTCTGTATCACCCAGGGAAGGCCAATGTAGTGGCCGATGCTTTGACCGAAAGGCGGTGCGTATGGGGGGCTTGGCGTGCATTCCAGTTAAGGAGAGGCCATTTGCAGTTGATGTTCAGGCAATGGCCAATCGGTTTGTGAGAATAGATATTTCAGAGCCCAGTTGGGTGTTTGCTTGTATGGTTTCTTAGTCTTCCTTGTATGACCGCATCAGAGAGTGTCAGTATGAGGATCGCATTTGCTTGTCCTTAAGGATAGGGTTCAACATGATGATGCCAGGGATGTGACCATTAGAGATGATGGTGTGTTGAGGATGCAGGGCTGGATTTGCGTGCCCAATATGGATGGGCTTCGGGAGTTGATATTGGAGGAGGCCCATAGCTCGCGGTATTCCATTCATCCGGGTGCCGTGAAGATGTATCAGGATCTTAGACAACACTATTGGTGGCGGAGGATGAAGAGAGAGATTGTGGAGTATGTAGCCCAGTGTCTTAATAGTCAGCAGGTGAAATATGAGCATCAGAGACCAGGTGGATTGCATCAGCAGATGGTTATTCCTAAGTGGAAGTGGGAGAGGATCACTATGGATTTTGTTACCGGACTCCCTCGGACTTTGAAGAAATTTGATGCTATTTGGGTGATTGTAGACAAGCTGACCAAGTCCGAACACTTCATTCCAGTTTTACTACTTATTCTTCAGAGCGGCTGGCAGAGATTTATATTCGGGAGATTGTTCAGTTGCATGGTGTCCCAGTATCCATCATATCAGATCGGGGCACTCAGTTTTGGCAGACAGTTCAGTAAGAGTTGGGTACTCAGGTGTAATTGAGCACAACCTTTCACCCCCAAACGGACGGGCAATCCGAGCGTATCATTCAGATATTAGAGGATATGCTACGTGCCTGTGTTATTGATTTTGGAGGGTCATGGGATCGGTTTCTACCACTTGCAGAGTTTGCCTACAACAACAGCTATTAGTCCAGCGTTCAGATGGCACCGTATGAGGCCTTGTATGGGAAACGGTGTAGATCTCCAGTTAGTTGGTTCGAGCCTGGTGAGGCTAGATTGTTGGGGATAGATTTGGTTCAGGATGCATTAGAGAAGGTACAGGTGATTTAGGATAGATTCCGTACAGCGCAATCCGAGATGTATTCTATATGATTGGTGAGAAGGTCTTGCTGAAGGTTTCACCCACAAAGGGTGTTATGAGATTCGAAAAGAAAGGGAAATTGAGTCCGCGGTTCATTGGGCCTTTTGAGGTACTTAGGAGGATTTGGGAGGTGGCTTATGAGCTTGCCTTGCCACCTAGCTTGTCGGGCGTGCATCCAGTTTTTCATGTTTCTATGCTCCGGAAGTATATTGGAGACCCGTCCCATGTTCTAGATTTCAGTACAGTTCAGTTGGAGGTGACTTGACTTATGATGTAGAGCCAGCAACCATTTTGGATCGTCGGGTTCGGAAGTTGAGGTCAAAGGATGTTGCTTCGATGAAAGTGCAGTGGAGAGGTAGGCTCGTGGAGGAGGCTATCTGGGAGGCCGATTGGGAGACGCGGAGCAGATACCCTCACGTATTTGAGGCTTCAAGTATGTTTCTTGACTCGCTCAAGGACGAGCGTTTGTTTAAATTGGGGAGGATGTGATGACCCGACCCGTCGTCAAATGAGTTACCACCCTATTTCTCCCATTTTCTGCTTCTTTATGCTTCATTATGAGTGTCTTGTATAAATGAGTTGATTTAGATTGATTTTAGAAGGAAATGAGACGCTTAGTCTCTTTAAGGAAGGCTTGTTTTGAAAAAGTCAACCGGATGTTGACTTATGTGTAAGGAGGCTCAGATATGGATTCCTATGGTTCAGTTAGCTTCGGGGGATGATTTGTGACTTACGAGTGTGATCTGAAGTGATTTTGGAGGTCCGGTGTAGAATCAGGCTTGAATTGGCGAAGTTAGTATTTTGGCGAATTCCGGTTGATAGGTGAGATTTTGATCCGAGGGTCAGAATGGAAATCCGAGAGTTGTCGTAGCTTCGTTAGGTGGTTTCAGATGTGTGTGCAAAATTTCAGGTCATTCAGAGGTGTTTTGGTTGGGTTTTTGATCAAATGCGTGTTTCGGAAGTTTTAGAAGAACTTAGGCTTGAATCCGATGTAATTTGATGGTTTTGGTGTTGTTTGAGGTGTTTTGATGATTGGAGAAATTTTGAAAGATGTTTTAGGATGCGTTGATGCTTTTGGTTGAGGTTCCGGGGGCCTCGGGGTGTTTTCAGATGGCCAACGGAAGGTTTTTGGGACTTTGCATGCTGCAGAAAATTGCAGGTCAGTGCTGCAGAGTTTTTCTCTATGCGATCGCAGGAGAGGGTTTGCGATCACATAGAAGGATTCTTGGGGGCTGGTCAGTTGTTCAATGCAATCGCAAGGTTGTGATCGCGATCGCGTAGAGTCAAGAGTTCATGCAGTGCGATCGCGTAAGGTAAAGTGTTTGGCCATTGCGATCGCAGGGATGTTTATACGATCATGTAATGTTATATTTTGGAGTTTGAATTTTGTGCACTGCGATCGAAAGCCTGGGGGTTTTAATAATATTTCATTCGCGATCTAAGCCTTATTTTCACCATTGTTGAGCATCCTTGATAGCTTTTGGACGGGAGTTGAAGAGGGTTTCGACTGGGATTGATTGGAGGTGAGTTCTATGAACTAAAAACATGATTTAATTGTAGAATCAACCTAGAAATTCATGAAAACTTAGCAAAAAGGGGAAGAACTAGGGCTTGAAATTTGATATTCCAAATTGGGTTTTGATGGGTCATTTGAGCTTGGATTTGGGAGTTCTTGGTATGTATGGACTCGTGTTGAGATAAGGAATCCGTTGATATTAAATTTTCTGAATTTCGAGAAGTGGGCCCGAAGCTCAGGTTTTGCTAATTTTGAGATTTTATCTATTTTTCGATTATTTTTGATTGGGTATTGTTCCATTGGAATATTCTGACATATTCATTATGGTTTTGATCAGATTCGACGCGCTAGGAGGTCGATTTGAGAGGCAAGGGCATAGCGAGCTAGAATTTTGGCCTGCTTGAGGTGAGTAATAGATGTAAATGATGTCGTGAGGGTTTGAAATCCCGGAGTTGCACATCGTAGTTCTATATTGAGGTGACTTGCACGCTGGATAGCGAGCGTGGGGTAGAGCACCGTTGGGGATTGTGACTTTGTCCGTCCCAATAGATGAATTTACTGCGTATTTGACTGAATATCACCTGTTATCATTATGATTTGAGCTGATTGTCATATTTGGGCTTCGTGCCAATTGATTGAATCCTTCAGGGATCGCTATAACTGGTTTCTTGCCATTTTTACGTATTATTGAACTCAGTCCTAGTATTTAATACTAGTTTTCAAAATTAGCCACTTTTTCTCAAACTTGAAACTTAAATAATTTTTCTAATGAAGTTTGGGCTGAATATTTATATATTATTGTGCCCGAGAGGCTTATGTGATTCTGGACTGAGTATGGGATCAGGCTGCACACCGTAGTGGTATTATACTGATATTGATATGAGGCCGATGGCCTAGTTGATGCCACGAGATGGCTTTATATTGCGCTTGGTCCGTAAGGGGCCCCTCCTGGAGTCTGCACACCCCCAGTAAGCGCCGTCGATGATAAATAAATGGAGCGGGATTGCACGCTGCAGCGGGTACCTGAGAGTACCAGACTATGTGTTGCTTTTAATATTTGACTATTATTTACTTACTTATCTGTTGCAGTATTTTCTCAATTGCTTTCATTAGTTTACGGACTTTATACTACTTGGTTTATATTGCTGAATTTATAGGATTACTTTGTGCCTATTCAGGATTTCTTATTCTCAACCTTAATTTATGTTTATTACTGGGTCGGAGTACTCACATTACTCCCTGCACCTTGCGTGAAGATCCAGGTGCATCTGAGGCTGAGTGAGGACTTCTGTGCTGAGCAGCTTATCCGGGAGTATCAAGATAGCTGCATGACGTCCGCAGTCTTGATATTCCCTTCTATTTTATTGTTTCATTTTCGCATTTCTTTAGAACGATATGTAGTAGGTTGATATTCATGCATTATAGGCACAGACTTGTGACACCGGACTCTTTGGGCTGCGCAGTAGTATTGGAATTTGGGATTTCCGCATGTTTTAACTCTATTTCAGAATTTCAGTATGATGACTTAGTAATTTATCTGTGTTAATTAATTCATGAACTGTATAAAAATGGCTGAGGTTATTAAATTGGTGGGGCTTGCCTAGCAGTGTGTTGGGCGCTATCACGACCGGGGTTGGAGTCGTGACAGTTTGGAGGTGTGCCATAAATAAATTAAATCATCCATGGCCCTTACAAATGTTGCTATTGAAAATCTAATCTTCGTAGTTGCTTTGGGCGCATTACTTAAATAATTCATCATAGCTACGGGTACGGTTCCCGTGACGTAGTTGTAATTTTTTTTAATTACTAAAATCCGGGTGTACACTTCATGTGACCCAATTTCAATCTTTAACAATGTTAAATAAAGCGTGTTGCGAACCACGGGTACATTTCATGAAGCGTGGTTGAAGACGTGTTTTAAATAGCATTGAATTTTTCTAAAAAATAATTAAAAGCGGTTATAAAGTTCGAAAATGCACTATAGGTTTAAAATGTGTAGCAAAACAGATAATATGCCAATTATTGATAGTTTAAGCGACCGTGCTAGAACTACGGAATCCGGAAATGCCTAACACCTTTTCCCGGGTTAACAGAATTCTTTACTTAGAATTTCTGGTTCGCAGACTTTTAAATAAAGTCAAAATTTCCTCAATTTGGGATTTTAAAATAAACCGGTGACTTGGGACGCCAAATAAACTACTCCAAGTGGCGACTCTAATAATTAAATTATCCCATTTCGATTTATATCACTTTAGTTGGAAAAACTCTCTTATACCCCTTCGGGTAGTAAAAAGGAGGTTTCACAGCTCTGGCGACTCTGCTGGGGATCATAACCCAAATTTTTTTTAAGGGTTCAAGAATCCGAGCTTAGAATAACTGTTATAATTGGCTTTATTTATTATCTGATTTTTCATGTTTGAACCTAATATGCTAAATGTTGCTTTTACCGCTTTGATATTGATTGGACTGTATATAAATTGCTATGAAACCCTCTCCTCTTTGAGTCATCTAAATCATTTGAGCAGTGTGCACTACGTATAACTTCTTTTCTGTTAGAGTCATATCCCAATTTTAGAACGAGATTCCAACAAGTTGCAAAGCCGGTGAAGCTTCTGTACACCCAGTACGCTCCCCCCCGGCTCGAGTTGTCCGCTCGGGTAATCTAGGCCTAGAACAATACACCTAGGTTTTAAAACCTAGAATAACACAGCCTCATGCAGGATCCCTAGTAGGAATGCTTGTTTGGATCACGTGCATCTGACTTTAGGGACTCAACACAGGGGCTGGGTCCATTTAGGACAGGTGCACCCAAATTAAAAAGACTATACAGACACATCTTACGTACTAGTTGCGCATCTGTTTCTTTCGGCTTGCATGTTGACCGGCTTCTAGAATAGGGAAAGAAAATAAAAAAAATGAAAAAAAAAGTCAAGAGTGGGGTAGGTATTTAGAAAATTCTGAAACTCTGCCGAAATTCTGAAAAAAATAAAAGTCATTTCAAAATGAGCCAAAATTTTTAAGTGACATGGTTCCCTTGTTCCATCAAAACTGACCGAACTGCGCGGGTCTGATTCTCACCGGATGTGAGATACATAGGCGAACCTCATCGGTTCCTGCTCCAATTTTCCAAAAAAAAAATTCAAAAATTATTTTCTTTTAATTCCTTCTTTAGAAAATTCAAAAAAAAAGAAGTTTTTAAACTCAAAAATAGTTCATTCTTTCTGAAGTCTTTCATATGGAAAAAGAAATAAAAAATAATAAAAATTTGAAATACGGGTTTCCTTTATTTTGAAGTATTTTTTTGAAAATTAAGGAAAACAAAAACAAAAACAAAGGGGAAAATATTCTTTTCTTTCTTTAAAAGTATTTCTTTCGTAAATGTCAACAAAAAATAATAATTTTGAAGTCCAAAAATATTTTTGCTTTTCTTTAGAAGTACATTTGTAAATAAATAAAAAGCTCATAGATTCAAAATATTTTTCTTAAATGCCCCTCTTTCGAAAATTAAGGGGGTAACATCAAAAGCCAAAAATATTTTGTTTCTTCTGTAGAAAAATAGAAAACAAAGAAAAATTCTAACAAAAAAAATATTTTCTTTTTAATTTTGAAATTCTCAAAGTTCCACTCAAAAGAAAAGGAATTTTTAGAAGTCTTTCTTTCAAAAAAATCGAAAAAAATATTTTATTTCTTCTTTTAAAGCAGTTCTTTCAAAAATTCCAAAAACAAAAGAAACAAAAATCAAAAATATTTTTCTTTTTGCGTTAAAGCTTTCATGGTCTGAGTTTTATAAAAAGAGTTAGTTCACTTAGTCCATTCCCAATCTACCCAAACTATGCAAGATCTGATTCATAGGGGGTCATGATACGTAGACAATCCCCATCGGATTCGATCATAGCCATAAATAAATTGATTGAAAAATAAACTGAAAAAAAAAGAGAAAAAAATTGAGTGAAAAAAGAAAGAAAGAGTGAAAAAAAAAGAAAAAGAAAAAGAAAAAAAAGAGTGACGAAAAATAAAAGAGTGAAAAAAAAAGCCAGTGCCAAAAAATAAAGTGGCGACAGAAACGAAATAAAAAAAATCAAGAGCGATTAAAGAGGAAGAAATAAAACAAAAGAGGTATACACTGAAAGGATTAGTAAGGGTCGGGATGAACTCAAACACATAATCGAAACGTTTAACTATCTAGGTGCATTGCATCCCAATATGCGATTTATTTTTGTGCATCCCAATTGATATCTTTGTTCCAAAAGGGGAACTATAATTAGTTAATGTTTTTGTTTTATTTTTCTTCATTAAATCAAGTTTGTTTAGCTACCTATCTTTGTTTTAGAATGACTAATTATCCTAACAACGTACATTTTTTCTTGGAGTTTTTATTTTAAAAAAATTCGCTGGAATATTTTGATCCGGCTTTCACTTTTGCCTTTGCTCTTTCTTTGTCCAATCATATTATAAAATAGCAGAGGTTCACAATCCATTAAAAGGACATGACCCTTTTGCATTTTAAGCTATGGGGCATAAAAAACACAATAACCATTCTCTGCTTTTGTTTTAAACCCTGTTCGTGGGCACTTGCTAGATGTGTGGGAGGGTATTCTTTTTTCTGTATTGTTATGATGAGAAGGAGAAGTAATATTTGGATTCTTCCTTTAATGGCAATAGCATCCACCTCATGCTTAAGGTTGAGGTACATTCTTTCCACAATGCTATATCCATAATTCAATACCTTCACAATAATGCCAAATCATGTACATTGTAGCTTTCTTTAAGCTCGATCAATAACAAATTATCGTGGCTATGGATACGGTTCCCATGGCATGCTTACGATACGTGAATCTCAATTTGGGGGGTGAATTTCATGTAACCCGATCATAACAACTTCGAACAATAAAACCCTTTCAAATAAATTGAGGCGTGCAATGCTAAGCAAAATTTATAACCCATGTCCCTCATAAGATTGGATTCAGGAACTAACACTCATAGAAAAAGATTTGGAGGTGTGCCATAAATAAATTAAATCATCCATGGCCCTCATAAATGTTGCTATTGAAAATTGAATATTTGTAGTTGCTTTTGGCGCGTTACTTAAATAATATATCATAGCTACGGGTACGGTTCCCATGACGTAGTTGTGATTTTATTTTAATTACTAAAATCTGGATGTACATTTCATGTGACCCAATTTCAATCTTCAACAATGTTAAATAAAGCGTATTGCGAACCAAGGGTGCATTTCATGTAGTGTGGCTTAAGACATATTTTAGATAGCATTGAATTTTCCTAAAAATAATTAAAAGCGGTCATAAAGTTCAAAAATGCACTATAGGTTTAAAATGTGTAGTAAATCAGATAATAGGCCAATTATTAATAGTTTAAGCGACCATGCTAGAACCACGGAACCTGGGAACGCCTAACACCTTCTTCCGGGTTAACAAAATTCCTTACTTAGAATTTCTGTTTCGCAGACTTTTAAATAAAGTAGAAATTTCCTCGATTTGGGATTTTAAAATAAACGGGTGACTTGAGACACCAAATAAACTATTCCAAGTGGCGATTCTAATAATTAAATAATCCCATTTTGATTTATGTCACTTTAATTGGAGCAACTCCCTTATGCCCCTTCAGGTAGTAAAAAGGAAGTGTAACAGGTGTTATTTGTAAAGAAAAAGGATGGATCGATGAGTATGCACATAGATTATCGGCAGTTGAACAAAGTCACCATCAAGAACAAGTATCCATTGCCGAGAATTGATGGTTTATTTGATCAGCTTTAGGGTGCCATGGTATTTTCGAATATTGAATTAAGGTCTGGATACCATCAGTAGAGGATTAGGGCATCCAATGTCCCTAAGACAACTTTTCGGACTTGGTATGGGCATTATGAGTTTCTATTGATGTCATTTGGGTTGACAAATGCCCCAACAACATTTATGGATTTTGATGAACCGAGTGTTCAAGCCCTATTTGGATTCTTTCATGATTGTTTTTATTGATGATATCTTGATCTACTCCCGTAGCCGAGAGGACCATGAGCAGCATCTTCAGATCATTCTTCAGATTGTAAGAGACAATCAATTATATGCTAAGTTTTTGAAATATGAGTTTTGGTTGTGTTTAGTTGCATTCCTGGCTCATGTTGTATCGGTAGAGGGTATTCAGGTGGATCCTTAGAAGATTGAGGCAGTCAAGGACTGGCCTAGGCCCATATTAGCTACAGAGACTCGAAGTTTCCTGGGTTTAGCAGGTTATTACTGTCAGTTTATGGAGAGGTTTTCATCCATAGCATCCCCAATAACCAGGTTGACCCAGAAGGGTGCCCTGTTCTGGTGGTCGAAGAGTGTGAGGCAAGTTTTTAGAAGCTCAAGATAGCTTTGACTACGGCACCGATGTTGGTATTTTCCACGGGTTCAGGTCCCTATATAGTATATTGTGATGCATCTCGTATTGGACTTGGTGCTGTATTGATGCAGGGTGGCAAGGTCATCGAATATTCTTCTCGACAGTTAAAGATACTGTAACAACCCGGCCATTTGTTTTTAGAATTAATGCCCCGACCCCCTATTAACTGCTTCCCCTAAGTTCATTTCTGCTATTTTGGTTTGCCGGGACATTCAGTGTTGAGTTTCGGAGAGTTTTGGGACACTTAGTCCCTAAATGAGAGCTTAAGTATTGGAATGTGGTCCGAAGTCGGAACAGTGTGAAGACGGCCTAGGAATGGAAATCTGATGGTTCTGTTAGCTCCGTTAGGTGATTTTGGGGTTGGGAGCGTGTTCGGAGTGCATTTTTGGAAGTCTGTAGCTAATTTAGGCTTGAAATGTCGAAATTTGAATTTTTGAAGTTTCGGGTCCGATAGTGAGATTTTGATCCAAGGGTCGGAATAGGATTCCGGAAGTTGCAATAGCTCCATCATGTCATTTGGGATGTGTGTGTGAAATTTCAGGTCATTTGGACGAGGTTTGGTTAGGTTTTTGACCGAAAGCTTGTTTTGATAGAATTTGAAGTTCTTAGGCTCAAATCTTTGATTTAATCGAGTTTCCGGCGTTGTTTTAGGTGGTTTAAGGATTGGCATAAGTTTGAATAGGGTATTAGGTGTTATTTGGTGCTTTTAGTTGAGGTACCTGAGGCCTCTGGAAGATCGGAGAAGTGTTGCAGCAGCTGAAGCATTGCTGTTTCTGGTATTTTTGCATCTGCGGCTTGGAAACCGCAGATTCTGTGCCGCAGAAGCGGCTTTGGGTCGTTCCTTCAGAAACCACAGAAGCGGCGTGAGACCCACAGAAGCGGTGTGAGACCCACAGAAGCAAAACTGCAGGAGCGGTTATTGGTCCGCAGAAGCAGAACCGCAGAAGCGGTTATTGGTCCGCAGAAGCGAAATTTGGCAACTTAAGGTTAGAAGCGGCACATGGTCCGCAGAAGTGGGACAGCAGGCGCGGTCCCTAGACCGCAGAAGCGGAAATTACTGGAGTGAAATATGAAATTCGAGGGTTTAGTTTCAAAAGTTGGAAAATCAAATTGGAGCTCGAGATAGGGCGATTCTGAGTGGGTTTTGAAGAGGAGATCATTGGGTAACGTTTTTTTTAATTCTTTCTAGTTATATTCCATCCATATGTAGTTGAATCCATCATTTAAATTCGAATTGAGGATCAAAATTGGGAAAAATTGGAAGAAACTTCTTAGGCCGAAATTATGAGTTTTGAGCGGGTTTTTGATATCCGATTTGGGAGATTTTTACATGGTTAGACTCGTGAGAGTACGAGAGTTCTAAAAATGTTAATTTCATCCGATTTCGAGATGTTGCCCTGAGGGGCATTTTGGTTATTTTACCTAATTTCGCGTCTTATCTTTGAATTAAATAATAGAATCAGTTACTTGAGATGTTATTTACGATGTGTAATTGAATTGAATAGATTTGAGCCATTTGGAGTCGGATACTCGTGGAAAACGTGTGGTTTCGAGTTGATTTTGGAGCTGGTTCGAGGTAAGTGCCTTGTTTAACCTTGTGTGGGGGACCTTTTCCCCTTAAGACATGATATTTGATATTTGAATGCCTCGTACGTGAGGTGATGAGCGCGTACTTGAGCTAATTGTTGAAAATCCATTTTTTAATTTCGAAGTATTTCAATTGGGTTTTCTTGCTTTCTGTTCATTCTAATTGTAAGTTTTTCCTGTGTTAGCTTAGAGACGCATGTTTAGCTGACTTACTTGCCTTTTTGCTTAAACTGTCTTGCTTGTACTCCGTGAAGCATGTTAGGCTAGAATTTACTATTACTTGTGCTGAGTTTAGCATTTTTCTTGTTGTTTGAGATGTTATTGTATGTTTTAAATTTGGGACTACGGGACAACATCCCGGGAGATCCCCTATATGTGATATGTTCTGGACTAAGAGTGCGGGATACCAAGAGATCCCTGGCACATGTAAATATAAGTATTAAGGATACCGAGATCCCTCGTGTGTAAGATGGGTATACCAAGAGATCCTCGGGATACCAAGAAATCCCTCGCGAATATGATAAGGATACCAAGAGATCCTCGGGATACCAAGAGATCCCCGGCTATTATTTCCTGTTGTGAGCAGTATTCCTTATATTGATTTGTTCTTGTTTTCTATTACTATTTCCCTTATTTATCCTGCTTAGATTCTCATTGTAGACTTTATCTATACTATTTTTTTTCCTTATCCTATCATTTATTATATTTTATCTCAGTAGGGTCCCGACCTTTTCCTCGTCACTACCCAACCGAGGTTAGGCTTGGCATTTACTGAGTACCGTTATGGTGTACTCATGCCCTTGCTGTGCATGTTTTTCATGTGCAGATCCAGTACCCCCACTCAGGCACACTATCCTTGAGGCGGGGAGAGCTACGGAGACTTCGAGGTACATTTGCAGCGCCCGCAGACCGAAGAGTCTCCTTCTTTACTCTATCTGTAGTATTTAGCTTTCTATCGAACTCTTGTTGTAGATATCTTTGGAGATTAGAGCATTTTGCAGAACTTCTTCTAGCTTGTGTTCCCGTGAGTTTCTGGGTTTTGGGGTGATATTTTAGACTTCCGCATTATTGAGTTGTATATGTCAAACGGCATTTATATACAGTTCTCTTTTAGATGTTTCAGTTTTAATTAAATGATTCTGCAAGTTATGTTGTTTTCCGCATTGTTAGGCTTACCTAGTTATAGGGACTAGGTGCCATCATGACATGTTCACGAAGGGAGAACTAGGGTCATGAAAAGTTGGTATCAGAGCTCTAGGTTCATAGGAGTCACGGAACATAGGCCGGTTTATTAGAGTCTCGCTGATCGGTACGGAGACGTCTGTACTTATCTACGAGAGGCTATGTAACTGTTACAAAAATTTGCACTTCATTTGATTTCCTTGTCATACGATATTTGACATCACCAATTCTAAACTTCTGTCTTCTATTCTCTCACAGATGGTGAGGACAAGCACTACCCGGGATGATCAGGCACCCGCGCCCCCTACTACAACCGTCAGAGGTCGGAGCCGGGGTAGAGGTCGAGGGCGCGCACGTGGTGTAGCCAGAGCACCTTCGCAAGGTGCCGCCGAGGCACCACCAGCAGATCCAATCGGAGCCCAGGCACCTGGTACGCCTACTACTACCACTACTACTCCAGCTCTTCAGGAGACTTTGGCTCAGTTCATGAGTATGTACACCACCTTGGCTCAGGCAGGGTTGCTTCCCCTTGCTGCAGCCACATCTCAGGCCGGGGGAGGAGCACAGACTCCCGCCGCCCACACTCCTGAGCAGCGAGTGCATGTTGAGCAGGTTCCCGAGATTATTCCCGCACCGCCTGCACTGCCGGTTTAGCCCGAGGACGGGTCAACTGCTTTAGAGGACGAGCAGCAGAGACTTGAGAGGTTCCAGAAATATGATCCCCCGGTATTCAGTGGATTAGCATCAGACGATTCCTTGGGATTTCTAGAGGAGTTCCACCGTATTCTTCGCACTATGGGCATAGTAGAGTCTAGCGGGGTTTCCTTCGCTGCCTTCCAGCTTCGGGGAGCCGCCTATGATTGGTGGCGCACTTATGAGATAGACATCTAAGCCTTAAAATATAAGATCCATTGTCACGACCCCAGTTCGCCCTCCATGAACCATCGTGACGGCACCTAGTCTCTACGACTAGGTAAGCCTAAATTGTGGAAGAAAAACCAATTTGCAAAAAAAAAAAATTAAAACAAGAATAAGGTAAATAACAGCGTTTAAAGGTACCGTTCGGCATAAACAATACTAAATTCTCAAACCAATACATAAATCCAAGACCCGGAAACCCACGAATCACAAGCTAAGAAATACTGCATAGCTCTAACTCCAAAATGTCTAACAAGAACGGAAATACAGAAGGGCTAATACTAAAAAGCAAGAATAGAAAGAGACTCATCGATCTGCGGACGCGGCAGATATACCTCGAAGTCGCTATAACAGTTGCCTTACCTCAGAGGTGATAGGACTAAGTGAAAGTACCTAGATCTGCACATGAAAAACATGCGCAGAAAGGGCATGAGTACACCAAAGTGGTACTGAATAAGCGCCAAACCTAACCTCGATTGGGTAGTGACGAGGAAAGTCAGGGCCCTATTGAGATTAAATAAGGTATAAGGGTTAACAGTGTGGAATAAAATAGTATAAATAAGTGAAACAGAAAGAAATAACATAGAACTGGAAGAATAACAACAACTAGAACAAAGACAAAATAAATCACGGGAAAGAAGTAAAGCTAAACATAGAGATAACAATCGAGGCATCTTCCAGGAGTCCAACTATCAGTGCGCGGGGATCTACCGGAATCCCGATCCATAGACCCAAATAAACAATACCCAATATTGGGGAATCTACCGGGTGCATTCCCATAGTTCCATATAACTGTGCAGGGAAATCTATCGAAATACCACATCCGTAGTCCCAAATAAAGAAACAAGGGGGATCTACCGGAATCCCACATCTGTAGTCCCAAATAAACAAACAAGGGGGATCTACCAGAATCTCACATCCGTAGTCCCAAATAAACACATAGCAGCAACACGAAGAATAGTCATTCATTGTCAACTTCATATCAAGGCAAAATAGGTATTTCTAAACCTAGCATGCTGTACATAATTCAAATAACGCATTCGGAGCAAATAGGCAATTAAGCCAGTTAGACATGCTTTCCTAAGCTAACAACAAGCTTAAATTTCAAGTGATAATGATAGAAAGGAAAGGAAACACGGTTTTAATTACTTGATGAAAATGAATTTTCAGCAATTAGCACAAGTACGCGCTCGTCACTTCACCTATGAGGCATTTCAAGTATCACGATATCAAATCCTAAGGGGAAGTTCCCTACACAAGGTTAGGCAAGCCACTTACCTCGAACCGGCTCAATAATCAAACCGAAACCACGTCTTTGCCACGAGTACTAGACTCCAAATGCCCCAAATCTATTCAATTTAATTGCACAATGTAAATAACACTTCAAAGCTGATTGTACAATTAAATTCTAAGCTAATACGCAAATTTAGGTAAAATGACAAAAACGCCCTTTAGGATCGCATCTCGAAACTCGATAAAAATCACATCAACAGAATCTTTATCTTCCCACGAGTCCATATATACCAAGAACACTGAAATCGGAGTCCAAATGCCCCCTCAAATTCTCATTTTAAAGTCTCTTAAACTCAAGCACTAATTCTTCTATTTTAGACCTAGATTCCATGATTTGCTAGGTAGATTTCATAATCGAATCGAGTTTTAGGTCCAAAATTGTTACCTCCAAGCGATTCCCCTTGAATCCCTTTTTAATCTCCTTCAAAAAGCTGCAACAACGACCAACATTGGAAGAAATAAACCCCACATTTGCGGACAACATGACCTTTTAAACCTTCTGCCCAGGCCTAAATTCCTTCATCGCGATCGTGGGATATCCTTCGCGATTGCGAAGCACAAATTCTAAGCTCCCAAAATTAACCCTATGCGAACGTGTAAAATAACACGCGAACGCAATGCTCATGCATCTTACCCTAAGCGATTGCAGACTGGCTACCGCATTCGCAAAGAACAAACTCCAAGCCAAAACCCCTGGTCCACTTATCTTTACTCAAACGTGACCCTCACTATGCATTTGCGATTAACAACTCCACTACGTTATGCGATCACGTCTCCACCTTCGCGAACGCGAAGTATAAGCTGGACTTCCCCCCACAACAGCTCTACGCGATCGCGAGCCCCCTACTCGATCGCGAAGAGTAAAAACTCTACAACAGCTGAACTCCAAAATCTGCAACTCTCCAAAGCACAAAATGGTCCGATCAACCCTCTTAAACTCACCTAAGGCCCCCGGGACTAATTACATATTTGTGCTCGATTTGAGGTCATATTTCGAAACTAATTACATATTTGGGCTCGTGGGTGAATGGGGTTTGTTCGAACCTCGATTTTTGACCAAGCGGGCCCGGGATTAATTTTTGGCTTTTTGGAGAAAAGTTTGGTAAAACTAAAATTATGCATAGTAGTTGATTCCTTTAGAAATAATTGATGATATTGAGTTAATTGTGACTAGATACGAGTGGATTAGAGGTGGAATCTAGAGGAGAAATGGTATTTGAGGCTTGAGTTTGGCCGTGGAATCGAGGTAAGTGTTATGGCTAACCTTAGCTTGAGAGATTAGGTGTTGTTGCCATATTTGTTACGTGTTTAATTTTTGAGTACGACGTATAGGTGAGATGACGAGCATCTATACGTCATTGTCAGGTCATAGCATGCGAATGAGCCTTATACTTGTGACAATTGTGTTTCTTTATACGTATTGTTCATGCTTAGACTGGTTATTCTTCATGTTGAACTGGTTATTCTTTAGACCTCGATTTGAGGTCATATTTCTAAACTAATTACATATTTGTGCTCGTGGGTGAATGGGGTTTGTTCGAACCTCGATTTTTGAGCAAGCGGGCCCGAGATCAATTTTTGACTTTTTGGAGAAAAGTTTGGGAAAACTAAAATTATGCATAGTAGTTGATTCCTTTAGCAATAATTGATGTTATTGAGTTAATTGTGACTAGATACGAGTGGATTAGAGGTGGAATCTAGAGGAGAAATGGTATTTGAGGCTTGAGTTTGGCCGTGGAATCGAGGTAAGTGTTATGGCTAACCTTAGCTTGAGAGATTAGGTGTTGTTGCCATATTTGTTACGTGTTTAATTTTTGAGTACGACGTATAGGTGAGATGACGAGCATCTATACGTCATTGTCAGGTCATAGCATGCGAATGAGCCTTATACTTGTGACAATTGTGTTTCTTTATACGTATTGTTCATGCTTAGACTGGTTATTCTTCATGTTGAACTGGTTATTCTTTAGACCTCGATTTGAGGTCATATTTCTAAACTAATTACATATTTGTGCTCGTGGGTGAATGGGGTTTGTTCGAACCTCGATTTTTGAGCAAGCGGGCCCGAGATCAATTTTTGACTTTTTGGAGAAAAGTTTGGGAAAACTAAAATTATGCATAGTAGTTGATTCCTTTAGCAATAATTGATGTTATTGAGTTAATTGTGACTAGATACGAGTGGATTAGAGGTGGAATCTAGAGGAGAAATGGTATTTGAGGCTTGAGTTTGGCCGTGGAATCGAGGTAAGTGTTATGGCTAACCTTAGCTTGAGAGATTAGGTGTTGTTGCCATATTTGTTACGTGTTTAATTTTTGAGTACGACGTATAGGTGAGATGACGAGCATCTATACGTCATTGTCAGGTCATAGCATGCGAATGAGCCTTATACTTGTGACAATTGTGTTTCTTTATACGTATTGTTCATGCTTAGACTGGTTATTCTTCATGTTGAACTGGTTATTCTTTAGACCTCGATTTGAGGTCATATTTCTAAACTAATTACATATTTGTGCTCGTGGGTGAATGGGGTTTGTTCGAACCTCGATTTTTGAGCAAGCGGGCCCGAGATCAATTTTTGACTTTTTGGAGAAAAGTTTGGGAAAACTAAAATTATGCATAGTAGTTGATTCCTTTAGCAATAATTGATGTTATTGAGTTAATTGTGACTAGATACGAGTGGATTAGAGGTGGAATCTAGAGGAGAAATGGTATTTGAGGCTTGAGTTTGGCCGTGGAATCGAGGTAAGTGTTATGGCTAACCTTAGCTTGAGAGATTAGGTGTTGTTGCCATATTTGTTACGTGTTTAATTTTTGAGTACGACGTATAGGTGAGATGACGAGCATCTATACGTCATTGTCAGGTCATAGCATGCGAATGAGCCTTATACTTGTGACAATTATGTTTCTTTATACGTATTGTTCATGCTTAGACTGGTTATTCTTCATGTTGAACAAGTCTTATTATGTTTTTTCCTGGTACTGGATATTGGTTGAGTTTTGACTTAGGTTGAGATTTATATTGTGAAGTTAAATGATGAAACGAGGTGTTTATTGATGATTCCCTTGCCGGTTTGTTATTGTTTCTGTTGTTTGGGTGAGTAAGACTGTAAAACGAAGGGTGATGTCATGTAATGTTTTGTGAGTGAGTGATAAGCACGAATGGTGATGCCCTGCCGTATTCTATGAGTGATAATGCACAAGGGTAATGTCGTGCCATATTATGATATTGATAATGCACGAAGAGTGATGTCGTACCATGATTATGGGAGAATTAATGCACGAAGGGTGATGCCGTGTCATTTTTATTATTTCTTATGGTAAGGTTGAGAATAAAAGCACGAAGAGTGATGCCCTGCGCATGTTTGCTAATGTTATTATTTCTGTTGGTTCAAAAGCATGATGTTTACCTTGTTTCTTTACTGCATTATTTCCAGGACTTGATATTTCCCCTCACAATGATTTCCCCCCTTCCCGTTATTATTTGTTAAATTTCCATTATTGTAATTTCCTCTTATATGATTTAACAGCATAGGTTAATGTTATTTGTCGTTCCCTAGCCTCGTCACTACTTCACCGAGGTTAGACTCGGCACTTACCAATACATGGGGTCGATTGTACTGATACTGCAATCTGCAATTTCTATGCAGATTTTGGTGCCGGACCTCGTTGATTAGAGTTGGGTTACTGCCTTCAGTCCATCAGGAGACCCAAGGTAGATCTGCTGGCATTCGCACACCCTGGAATCCCCTTCCCTCTATCTTAGTTTTACTGTTTTCTTTCATTTTGAGAACAGATGTACTTTCTTTAAACCAGTATTTGTAGAAACTCTTAGATGTTCGTGGATTGTGACACCAGATCCTCGGGTAGTCGTGTTTTAGTGTTTTAAACTGTTATAAAATTTCCACACTTCTTATTTGTTTAGTTTAAAGTATTGTTAATTACTATTTTTCTTAGTGATTAGCATATTATATCTGCATCTGTTGGCTTGCCTAGAATTTTAAGATTTAGGCGCCATTACGATCCCGGCGGTGAAAAATCCCGATAGTGACAGAAAGATAGTAAGAATGATTCTCACTCTATTGAGAATGTCTACTTGATAGATGGCCTAAACTACAGTCTAATCAGTATATCAAAATTGTGTGATAGAGGTAACTTGGTAGCATTCTGTCACGCCCCAACCTTGGGAGGCGTGGCTGGCACCCGGTGCCATACTAGCCCGAGCGAATAACTATGTAACTCATTCATTCATTTTGTAACTATCATGTGCCAACATGGCCACAACTCGAAATGTACAACTGTCAGTGGGCTAACACTGTATCACTAAACCATTTTTCTTAAAACATGAATACCTATGGGCTGTCAACGCCTTTAACATACTATACAAAATGAACTTCTGACTACAAAGCCTCTAAGATTATTTGACACCAAATGGGACAGGATACCAGCTTACCCACAAGTCTATAGAAAAACTCTAACATGATGACTCACAGACTCGGCTGCACTACGAATGAGATGGAGTCTTACCGATCCTTCGCTGAATACCAATCTCGTCTATTATGAGAGCTCATCAAACTGATTATCTATACATGTAAGTCTAGATAGCTTTGTAAATCATAAAATATTTTATAGTATCATGCATATGCATATGAATGTCATGTAATGCATAGGTATGTACGTACATAATATCATAAAGCCTCTAAGGGCATCCCATCATATCATCTCGGCCACGGTGGGCAAATCATCAACGTATACCAGCTGATCAGGTGGTGGTGCGTATATAATGCTATAACCTTTTTTCATATCCCATATACATATATATACATATATACGCATATATAATGCTGTCCGAGTCATACTTCAGCCACTGTGGGCAACATCATCATCGTATACCAACTGATCAAGTGGTGGTGCGTATATAACGCCATCTCCCATACACACACACACACACACACACACACACACACACACATACATACGCGTATATAACGCCGTCTAAGTCATACTTCAGCCACTGTGGGCAACATCATCATCGTATACCAGCTGATCAGGTGGTGGTGCGTATATAACGCCATAACCTTTTCCCCATATACATATATATACATATATACACGTATATAACGTCTTCTGGTCATAGGTCAATGTACATGAATGCAATGTATGAAAAGTACGTTAATAAAATCTTTCATATTGCCATAAGACCATTTTGCCTTTGAGTAATATCATAAAGTAAACTCTTTTCAATTGTCGTATTTTTTTTTAGGCCCATGAACAGATGATAGAATATTATGATACATGAAAATTCAAGAATATAGATATCTCTAATACTTCTATGAATAGAGTCATTTATGGAATTTGTGCATTTGCTCGTTTTGTTTGTGTCCTATACATCATGCCAAAAAGAAGGAAGGATTAGCTTTAACATACCTGGAATAGGAATTACAATTTGCAAAATAAATCACTTTGCGAAGATTATTATTTTGTCATCAAAGTATACTGATGATTTTCCCAAACGAAGGAGTAGTCAGCAAAAGCTCATTTCCTTTCTTTCAGATTATAGTTCAAGATCAAAAGTTAATCCCAAACTCATTCGTCCAATATCAGCTATAAATGAAATCACTCCATAATTAAAACAAAGAGAATATATATTATCACAACCAAGCAAAGTATAATCGAGAAAAACGTATGATCTTTATTTTGCCAAAGTTAAAAAAAAAGGCTTGATCTTTATTAGGTCTCATGCACAAATAGCAGTGGAAAGACAATTAATTAGTCTTCTGCAAGCTAATCTCTCATTAGGAAAAAGAAAAAAGAACTTCAAGAAAAATAAGAAAACTCAATTGCTACGGATTATAATATTATAAATTCAAAAACAAATTAAATTCAGAACGCGATCGAAAAAAGGCTTGATCTTTATTATGTTCATAGCAAAAGAAACAAAAAGAATATGTAAAAAGCAAGCTCATTTAAATCAACGAAAAAAGAAGGAAATTCAAAGAAAAACTCAGGGAATAAATAAGAATATCCAATTACTACAAAAACATTCTAGTTTAAGAAATTAATCAAAATCAGAAATAATGAAGAAAATGCTTGTTATCTTTATTAAGTTAGTTCTTTGCAGAGGCAGACTAAAGAAGAACGTGAAAAAAATGAAGAGAAAAATAGGGTAGATACATACAATCCATCTACTGGAAACTAAATGGATTTTTAAGTTGCATAGTCAAACTAGAAGAATTGGCTAGTAAGAAATTAAGAAAATTTTTTTGACAAGGTAGAAGAAATTAATTAAGAACATTAATAGCTCGTTTTAACTTGTTGGCATTGAACGAGCTTGTCTTCCTTTTGTTTAACAATCACTTAACCCAATATGACTATGAGTCATATGTTTTGGCAGTGGCTTACTGCCGCGTGGGGTGCGTGGGGTTTTAATCTTATCTCATAATTCATTAGTTAATTAGGTAATGTACCGTTATCCGATAATAAATCGATTACCCACATAATTAAGAATTATCTCAAATTACTTAAAATACTATTTACTTTTAACACACTTTATATAACTTACTATCATGGTCATATGGTACCATATAAAAATATACATATATTTTCTCAAATAATTTTCCTAATCTCATATAACGAGTACAAATTTTCGTACGCTTAATTCTTAAAATGATAAAAAAGATAACCTTCTTTTCTTGTGTAAAAAAAATAATTCATATCTTTACAATAAAGAAAATCAAATAAACTTTCTCATATTATGTGTATAATTTAAAACTTATTCGAAGGTAGTAATATTAATAACTATATAAAATTATATTTTTCAAACCTTTTTTTTTTCTTCTTACAAAAACTTTTCACTCAAAATACCATATATATATTGTAGTTCTGTCCGCACTTTCAAAAAATGAATTCACTTACTTAAGTATGTTGGACAATGATTCCCTCCTTTCACACAAGAGACTTGGACATGCAACTCTGAATCAACTCAACAAATTAGTCTCCAAGGACCTGGTGATAGAGTTGCCTAACATCAAGTTCAAGGAAGACAAAGTTTGTGACGCTTGTGCAAGGGGGAATCAGGTAAGATCCTCTTTTAAATGAAGAAAGTGGTAAATTTAAAACTTTCTCAAATTAGTCTTCAAGGACCTGGTGATAGAGTTGCCTAACATCAAGTTCAAGGAAGAAAAAGTTTGTGACGCTTGTGCAAGGGGGAATCAGGTAAGATCCTCTTTTAAATGAAGAAAGTGGTAAATTTAAAACTTTCTCAAATAAAGAAAATCAAATAAACTTTCTCATATTATGTGTATAATTTAAAACTTATTCGAAAGTAGTAATATTAATAACTATATAAAATTATATTTTTCAAACCTTTTTTTTTCTTCTTACAAAAACTTTCCACTCAAAATACCATATATATATTGTAGTTCTGTCCGCACTTTCAGAAAATGAATTCACTTGCTTAAGTATGTTGGACAATGATTCCCTCCTTTCACACAAGAGACTTGGACATGCAACTCTGAGTCAACTCAACCAATTAGTCTCCAAGGACCTGGTGATAGAGTTGCCTAACATCAAGTTCAAGGAAGAAAAAGTTTGTGACGCTTGTGCAAGGGGGAATCAGGTAAGATCCTCTTTTAAATGAAGAAAGTGGTAAGCACCACCAGGAAAATGGAACTGGTCCATATGGACCTCTTTGGTCAATTGAGAACATTAAGCAGAGGTGATAAAAGATATGTGATGGTGCTTGTTGATGATTTCTCTAGGTTTACTTGGACATTATTTTTAACATCTAAAGATGAAACATTTGACATATTTACTTCTTTTGTTAGAAAGACTTAGTAACAACTAGGTAATCGACTTGCATCAATTAGGTCTGATCATGGCACTGAATTTGAAAATGCTGAGTTTGCAGAATTTTGTGATGAGCATTGCATAGATCATAATTTTTCTGCTCCCAGGACTCGAGTAATTGAAATAAAGAATAGGACACTTGAAGATATGGCTAGGACTATGCTTCTTTCTAGTAAACTGACCCATAGCTTCTCGGTAGAAGCTGTAAGTATTGCATGATACATCATAAATAGGTGCATGACTAGACCTCTTGTAGAGAAGACTCTCTATGAGTTACTTAATGGGAGAAAACCAAATATATCCCATCTTAAGACATTTGGATGCAAGTGCTCTGTGCACAACCATGGTAAAGACTCCCTAGGTAAGTTTGATCCCAAAAGTGATTAGAGAGTATTCTTCGGATATTCTTCATATAGCAAAGCTTATAAGGTATATAACAAAAGAACTATGTATGTAGAAGAAAGTGTTCGTGTGATTTTTTATGAAACTAACATTCTTTCTGAGAGGCAGGAACATGATGATGAAGCAATTGGGCTGCTAAGAACTTAAAATGAAACCACAGTCCAGACTGAAGCTGCACTAAAGGAAGGAACTTGTGATGGAATAGGTTCTTCTACCCAGGGCAACATGAAAGGGAGAATACAACAAAGACGAAATGATTAAGAAATTGGACCAAGTGAAGGTTTGTTTTGAAGTTTGACAAAGGAAGCTCAGGCATGAATCAAGTCCATCCATTGTGTGCATAGACATGGGCAGACTCGAGCATGTGGGATGCACATGAAGGAGATAAGCTTAACTTGGTATAATCAATATCTCCTTATTGAAAAGGTTGCATAAGTGATAAGGAGAATGACTCCTTAATCAAAGAGAACACTATCCAAGATAAATGAAGAGTTAGAAGTTGAGATCAACTAGAACTCTTCCACCAAGGAAGAGTAGCATTAGAGCTCTAGCTATTTTTTACTCTACTAACTTTATAAATTGCAGGATGTTCTCACTTTACAGGTGATGCGCAAAAACAGAAAATAAACGTGAATTGAGAGAAAAATAGCAAGGCATTTTGCAAGCAGTTCGTATGTGATTCAAGCGTGCAAACCTGAAGCTACATGAACCAGATAGAAGAACCAGTTCCACGTGTCTGTCTTTTATCCTAGTTCAATTGTAGTAGGTGTTTTCATATTGTACCTTTAAGCTTTATCTAGAGGCAATTGTAATAGGTACTTAGAGTATTCAAGTTAGAGTTAACTTGAATTTATCGCAATAGTTAGAGGTTGTTTGCCACAACGAGATTAGAGTTAATCCTAGATTTACAAAAGTGTTTTGTAATTGTAGTTTTTGGCCGAGTGATTTAGTGGAGAGTTTGGAAAAATCCTACTGGGAACTAAGTTGTTGTTTTTTTCACCTTTTAAGTCAGGTGTTTTCCACGTAAAATATTTGTGTTCTTTACTTTCAGCATTTCTATTTCAACAATAGTAGGTTAAGGAATACTTAGAAGAACCGGGTCCTTCCATAATCAGTTTAAGCGAAAAATTAGAAACCATACAATTCATCCCTTCTTGTGTGGTGTTGAAGTTAAAACATCAACATATCTTTTCTTTAATTCTTTTTTTTTTTTTGGTAATGAAGATATTTATTCCGCCTTGTTTAAGAGTTATTACAAATTGGGACTTTTCTAGGACACAAAGTTCCTAGCTTGTATAGTTCAAAAGTAGAAATAACAAAAGGGGTCGGGGAGAAGTACAACACATGATTTCCAAAAAAATTCGAGTTGCTTCCATGTTTTGCCATAATGTCAGCCACACCATTCGCTTCTCTGAAGACATGAATGACTTGAGGCTCGCCTGCTCTAGTTAGCATCCATCTGCAATCGGTAATCAAATTTTGGTACGGACCATTTTCGTTAGTAAGCATGTTAATTAAGAGATTGCAATCTGTTTCAACCACTAGATATCTAATGTTTTCTTGTATTGCTATCTTTAAACCCTGTATAAGAGCTAGGCCTTCAATGTAAATGTTTGTTGCGTGGTGGATAGACATGGTAAAGCCTATAATCCAATTACTGTCCCAGTCTCTAATAAATCTTCCAACGCCACCCCTCCCAGGGTTGCCTATGCTAGATCCATCTATGTTTAATTTATAGATTCCCCAATCAGGTGGCTTCCATTTTATGTATATTGTCATCTTGGGGTTTGGGCTTTGAACAGAATCTGTTAGCAACTTAAATTCCGTTGCACTCTTAATGATGTTTTTTAAGGAGAGTGGAGATTTTTTGTTATTAAAAATGAAGTTGTTTCTGCGGGTCCATATATGCCAAAGAACAAAGGGCAGAATATCTCCCTTAGATAAGAATCTGTTGTAGGGTGACTTATTAAAGCAAAGGGGTTTTAACCAGTTATGAATTGTTAGCTCGTTGTGAGGTTGATCCGGGTATTTGTAAAAAGCTCCCAATTGATTCCAAATAGATTTTGAATACCTGCAATTAAAAAACATATGCTCCATGTCTTCTTCTTTATTTTGGCAGATGTTCCAAAACTAGAGGTAATGATTTTCCTATTATGTAACATTTTAGAGGTGGGTAATCTATTATGGACAACTGTCCATAAGAAGGATTTTATTTTGTTTAAGGTATCAAGCTTCCATAACCATGAACAGTCAGTCCAGTTTCTTACTTCTTGTGCCTGGGCTTTGATAATGTTATAGGCAGTCTTTGTCGAGAAGGAGCCATTAGGACCTTCTGCCCGAGAAAATTTATCAATTTCCGGCTCACTTTGTTTAATGTAAGTGCTAAAAAAATTTTTGCGGATGGTTTCAGGGAGTTCAAAGGATAGAGAGTTAATATTGAAGGATCCCTCCACTAGGATAGAATTTAGGGTTAGATTGGATTCGTTGCGGGGCAGAGGTCCTTGAATGAGGGAACGAAGGGGCCCCGAGTCTATAATCCAGGCGTCATGCCAGAGGTTAATGGATTCTCCATTCCCTACTTCCCAGTGTATGCCTTTTTCGCATATTTCACCTCTAGTACAAATATTTTTCCACATATGAGTTTCTCCCTTTTTTTCCAGATCCTTCCATTTGGAGGAATTCATATTGGTGCTATATCTGTTTTGAAGTACTTGAACCCAAAGAGATTTCTTTTCTCTTGTAAATCTCTATGCCAGGGTTGCATTGAATGACTGATTTTTCCATTTGGATTTATATAGCCCCAAACCTCCTTCTTTTTTGTTCCTAGTTACTGTGTTCCAATTAATAAGGTGACATTTTCTTTTTTCAGATGTGCTCCCCCATAGGAAATTCCATTGAATTGTATCAATAGTTTTCAGTGTAGATTTTGGGAGGCTATATATTTGCATGATATGGTTGGGGATTGCTGCAAGAGTGGATTTTATTAAGGTGGTCCGACCTGCTGTGGTTAGGAGGTTTACTTTCCATCCCTGCAGTTTGCTATTAAGGCTATCGATGATAGGTTGGAAATCTTTTTTGGTTGGGTTTGAGCTCATGATTGGGAATCCTAGGTATTTTCCTATTTCATTCGAAGTTTTCATTGATAGACATTGACTGATGTATTCCTTGGTTCTGGAAGATGTATTTTTGGAGAACATTATTCTAGACTTGTTGAAATTAATGGATTGCCCCGAATAATTGCAGAATTTATTAAGGGTATCTATTACTGAATTACAATTTTCCTAATTGGCTTCTGCCATTAAGATTAAATCGTCTGCAAAAAACAAATGAGACAATTGGGGTCCTTTGTTGGATATTTTGATGGGGTCCATTTGCAACAATCAATTTCGTGGTGTATCAGTCTAGATAGCATTTCCATGCAGATTATGAAGAGGTATGGGGATAGGGGATCCCCTTGTCTAATCCCTCTTGTTGGTCTAAAGAATTCCGTGCTAGACCCGTTTATCAAGATAGAGGTTTGGGTAGTCGAGATGCAGGACATGATAATATCAATTATGTCTTTGGGGAAATTTAGAGATAGCAGAGAGAATCTTACGAAGGACCATTCTATTTTGTCAAAGGCTTTCTCCAGGTCTATTTTAATTAGCATTTTTCCTTTCTTCCCTTTTGTTCTTTTGAAGTAGGATACTACTTCGTTCACAATAATGGCGTTGTCAGATGCTCTTCTTCCTTTTAGGAAGCTTGTTTGGGTAGGGTGTATTACTTTATGGAGAAGAGGTTTAATTCTATTAACCAAAATTTTTATAATGATCTTATAAGCCGTGTTGCAAAGGCTTATAGGTTTAAATTGTTTTATTGTTTCCGGGTTCTTACATTTTGGGATTAAACAAATGTAAATTTTATTCATTTCTTCTGTCATTGATTTCTTTCTAAAGGTCTCTTTGCAGAAGTTGATTAAGGCATTCTTTGTTTCATTCCAGAACCTTTGGCAGAAGAAAGGGTGTAGGCCATCCGGTCCTGGTGCTTTATAGGGCTTAAAAGAGAAGACTGCCTTCTTAATTTCCTGTAGGTCAGGTTCTATGGTCAGAGCAGGGTAGTCCCTAATACTTAGGGTAGTATAGTAGGACATAGGTGTTTGATTAGTTAAGGAGGAGATATGACTAGTAGTAAAGAGATTTTTGAAGAAATCAGTAATTAATGGGATTATCTCCTTTTGGTCATAGAACCAGTTACCCCCCTCATCTCTAAGGCTAAGGATTCTATTTTTCTTCCTACGCTGCATTGTGGTAATGTGGAAAAATTTAGTACTTGTGTCCCCTTCATTTAGCCATTGAACTCTTGATTTAAGCTTCCAGAATTTCTCTTCTAGTTTTAATAACCCTTCAAGGGTTTCTGTTAAAGAAGATTTTAGGTTTCTTAGAAATTGGCTAGTGGAATATTTGGGGGATTTCTGAATCCCGTTGAGTCTAGCTAGCGTAACATTTTTTTTTGTGAAATATATTTCCAAAGGTGGTTATGTTCAAGTTTTTAACTTCTTTTGTAAAGTTTTCAATAGTTGTTAGGATAGAGTCATTGGCATTCCAAGTTGCTTCGACAAGAGGTTTAAATGTGGGATGAGCTAGCCACATTGATTCTATTCTAAATACTTTATTATCTCGGGGCGTACTCTTTCTTAAATCGAGTTTTATAGGGCAGTGATCCGAATACAATCTGGTTAAGTGTGTTACTTGGGCTTCAGGGTATATATTGATCCAATTGGTGTTTGCCATAAACCTGTCTAATCTTTCCATTATTATTATCTTTGAGGTCTTTCTTTTATTGGTCCAGGTGTATTTTGGACCCTTAAATCCTAGGTCTAGGAGCTCGCAATAATCAATACAGTATATGAATTTGGAGATCCTATTGTTATTTACCGGTAGACCTCCAAATTTTTCCTTTGTCCCTGTCACTTCATTAAAGTCCCCCGTGATTAACCAAGGTCCTTTAATTCTCATTTCTTAATGACCTTTGATTTAATTATTAGTTGTTCTGGCGAACTAAGTCTGCTTCGAAAATATTTGATGTTTTAAAAAAAAATAACAAGAAGTCGATTTCTAGAAAATTTATCAGTACTGTTTCAGTTAGTTGAGTATTATGCCTAATAACGAGATAATTAAAGGCAAAAAATTTGCCCTCCAAATAATATGAATTGGAAGGAGAACTTTACATTTCTGCATATTATTTTACCTTTCTCGGCTTGAATGACACGGTGACTTGATTTTGTTCGACATTGAGCATATCCTAACTAAAAAAATAGACATATATAGGCCGTTCTCACACATTTATTGGAGCACATAAATATAGTCACTTTACATCTCAAAATTCATAATCCATATTCTAATACCAAAGTACTATAGCTGAATACTCTAAACACTTTCCTGTCAAAGAAGGCTACAGTTTTGAAAAGTCTAACTATGAACTAGTAGTATTTTTCTGGGTTAATGTCTTCATTAATACTTGCCAAGTTACCTGACTAGTCAGAGGCAGAGGTAGGATTTGAAACGCATGAGTTCTAAATTTTAAGATACAATTATGACCTAAAATTGAGCCCAGCTGTTTTCACTATGAACCCAAAGCCTTTGTCACTGAACCCAGATTCCTTTTTCACTGGGTTGGGCGTACTATATTTATATAGAAGCAGAAATTTCTCAACACAAATATAGGATCTGGGGGAAGTCGCTAGGCAGGAACACATCAACCTTACTGCCTCCAATTGCGGAGTGCATTAAAGAGACGAATTAATTTATCCAAATCAGTAAATGCATTATATGTATTACTCCCTTCGGTCCAAATAAGTAATTTTTTGGCCTTTTTCTTGTGATCCAAAATAAGTGATTTTTTCAAATTTCAAGAATGGATTAATTATTTTTTTCCTATATTGTCCTTGGAGTAAATAGTGTTGGAATATGTATTAGATAGTAAAGATTAATATGGTCAAGTACATCGCTAATTAATGCTACAAGGTGAATTTCTTAATCTATGTGAAAACATCCAACAACAACAACAACTACCCAGTGTAGTCCCACAGGGTGGGGTCTGGGGAGGGTAATATGTACGCAGGCCTTACCCCCACCCGAAAGGGCAGAGAGGCTGTTTCCAATAGACCGTCGGCTTAGGGGAAGGAAAGGAAAAACAAAAACAAAAGAAAATTAGTAGCTCCAGCAGGAATCAATACATAATTATGTAAACATAGACCATAAATAACATGACATGCAAAAGGAAAGGTAAACAAAAAACAGAAGCAAAAGGGCATCCACAAATATTTATTAAGCCACATCCCGTAAATAAAATGACATGCAATAACAACGACCACTAACTACCAAAAGGGCGCGCTACAATACACAGACCATCTATGGAGAGCCCCACCAAACCCCGACCAGCTCCGGGAGAGAATTGCTAAAAATTCTAACAGCCCCTATCCTACAACCCTGATACTAGACCTCCAGACTTTCCTATCAAGGGCCATGTCCTCGGAA
>MU785525.1:65821-107861 GCA_026770625.1 Nicotiana glauca
TGTGTGAAAACATTCAAAAAATCACTTATTTTGAACCGGAGAAAGTAACAAATAAACTTATTTACCTTAGCTTATTAATGCTAATCAGTAACCAATAGATGGCTAAACGTTTCCACAAATCTACCTAGTGGTCTCTACTTTTACCTTTTAATCTGTTTGACACCCCCACCTCCCCTAGGGCGCTTTGCCTACCCAATTTGATCAGATGAAATATAGTCTATTCGATAGGCTAGAGATGGCAGAGTGGCGGGGACGGGGCGGGGAAGGGGTGGGTTCAACTTTAACCCGCAAAGGTTTCAACCAGTCCCGCCTATACCCACATATACCTGCCTCGCCCTGCCCCGCCTTGCCGCACAATATTTTTCATTCTTAATTTTTCTTTAACTGATGGTAAATCTTTTCTAACTTGAAGGTTATTTGGTCAACACTATTTTTATATTATTTTAATTATCAGCTTTAGATAGTCTAATAAGTATACTCACTTTTTTCCTTCTCTAAGTAGTTATTTTTCTCGTTTGACTCATCAAATGAAACTCTTTGTATATAGGAAACATATGCTTAGGAAAGACCAATATATGTTATTGTAACTTCTTTTAACTGGGATGATTTTAACTTTGGTGCTCCAAAATTTATGATCGTATAATTTAATTAGGAGAAATTGTAGTCTTCAAACACTGAAAAGTTTTCAAAAAAGTAAGAACACTCCAAAAGAAAAGAAACTAAGTGGGCGTTGCACATAAGAATTGTAAAATTCCGAAAAATAATTTTTTTAAAAGTGAAATGGTATTCGAAAATTAGAGTTGTATTTAGACATGAATACAGATTAAAGCTTTTTTTTTTAAAAAAAAATTGCGAATAATTTAAAACAAAAATTTTGAAAAATAACTTTTTGGAGTTTTTAAAATTTTCGAAAAATTCTGAAATTCAACTTCAAGTAAAATTTGAACTTTTCATGGACAAATACGGATTCCGAACAAAATATCGAAAAAACTAAAAAATTTCTTGTGTCCGAACAAGCCCTAAATATATTTGCTTAAAGACATCTTCAGGTGCTAGTAGCATAAGTTTTCTTTTCTGGGTTAAGAAATGCATACTTCTGAAAATAGAAGCTTTAACCTATTTTTCACTTAAAGATATAAAATGCAAGCACATAGTACCTGTTGAAGGTACAAATAATTGGAGGATATTAGGGGAAGCAAATTAATATAATAGATTTAAAACGGTATACATAAAAAAGTTTGATTTAGGATCCTAGGATATATAGTCATAAAAGAAGAGAATATAGCTAGTTGTTGATTTCTGTCAAATTAACCGCATAAAACTTGGCTTAAACTCGCATTAACCTGCATAGACCCGCAACCCGCACCACATTAATTTTTAAAATAATTATTTTAACCCATCTTGTACCCGCACCCGCTCCCCCGCATAACTTTAAATTCGCACCGCCCCACACCCCTTGCCCCATTGACATCCCTAAGATAGCATTTTGGGCTACGACTCCGTGTTAAACACATGGGAATTTGTGGGAATTTTGACATATACACCATTGTTAATAATTATTAGTTGCGTTTTAACAACAACAAAAAAGGGGATTTGCATCTATACCTAGTTTTTGGGTCACATTTAACTTATACCTGCTTTGCACAAAAAATTGCAAGCGTACCCACTTTTCGGATAACTTTAGACATACAGGCCTGAAGTAGCAAAAATATATATCTGAAGTTTGAACTTCATAATTTTTCGCCTGAAGTGTAGCTTTATCAAAGCAAAGCAAAACTTCAGATATCTTTGCCTGAAGTTTGGCCTGACTTGCTAAGGCAATCACGCAAACTTCAGTTCATAGTGCAAGGGTTCAATTGTATATGTCTGAAGTTTGAATTTCAAATTTTTTGCCTGAAGTGTAGCCTTATCAAAGCAAAACTTCAGATATTTTTACTTGAAGTTTGGCCTGACTTGCAAAGGCAATCACACAAACTTCAGTTCATAGTTGTAACGACCTGGCCGGTCATTTCGAATAATGCAATCCCATTTCCCCGTTTACTGCTAAATTCATGCTTTACAATTGTTATGTGACTTGCTCGGGTAATTGGTTCGGGTCCGACGAGGTTTTAAAATGAATTGAGATACTTAGTCTCCAGGAAGAAAGCTTAAGTTGAATAATTTGACCGGAAAGTGAAATATGTGTAAACGACCCCGAAATAAATTTTTGATGATTTCAATAGCTCTGTATGGTGATTTCGGATTTAGGGGTGTGTTCGAATATTTATTTCAGGTCCATAGCTAAATTAGGCTTGAATGGCGAAAATAAGAAATTTAAGTTTGGAAGTTTGACCGGGGAGTTGAATTTTCTATATCGGAGTCGGAATCCATTTTTTTTAGCTCCATTATGTCATTTGTGACTTGTGTGAAAAATTTAGGGTCAATTAGACATGGTTTAGTTGATTTCGGCATCAGTTGTGGGATTCTTGAAATTTTAAGTTCTTAGGCTTGGATTGGAGGGTGATTCGTGGTTTTAACGTTGTTTGATGTGATTTGAGGGTTGGACAAGTTCATTTGATGTTTTAGAATTGGTTGGCATATTTTGTTGAGGTCCCGGGGGCCTCGGACGAGTTTCAGATGCTTAACGAAAGTTGATTTGAACTTAGGCAATTGTTGATATTGCCGAACCTGTTATAACCGCACCTGCATATGTAGGACCGCAGGTGAGGCGCCACAAAAGCGGCTTGGTAGCCACATAAGGTATTTGCCCTTGTGCTCCTGGGACCGCATATGCGGTACCGCAAATGCGGCCAAGTTACTGCAGATGCGGCCCCAGGCTAGATAAGTGAATTTCGCACCTGCGATGCTTTTCCCGCAGGTGTGGACCACAGATGTGACTCCATGACCGCAGAAGCAGAAATCGCTGGCAAAAATGAGAGAAAATCGAGGGTTTGAATTCATAACTCTAAAAATCGAATTAGAGCTTGGTGGAGGGCTATTTCTGCAGCGATTTTGAAGGAGAAAGATTCGGTAATAAATTCTAACTCTAATGTGGTTTTAATACATTAATCTATTTTTGGTTTTATCATCTAATTAAGGAATTTGAGGTTAGAAGTTGGCAACGGGGGAAAAAGTCCCCCAAATGGAAAATTTGAGTTTTGAGTATGAATTTGACGTCGGATTGGGATGATTTTTGTACGAGTGAACTTGTGAGTGAATGAGTGTTCATAATCCATAATTTTTACCTGATTCCGAGACATGGGCCCGAGGAGGATTTTTGGATATTTTTCTATTTTCTTGCCTTAGCTTCGATTCCTTTAGCTAAACTTGTTGGTTGTAGTTATATATACATTATGAGATTGATTTTATTAGATTTGGGCCACTCGAAGTTGGATACTCGTGGCAAGAGTGTAATTTCGGATTAATTTGAGCTTGGTTCGAGGTAAGTGGCTTGCCTAAACTTATGTGGGGGAACTCCCTTTAAGATTTTGGTACTATTGTTATATGAATGCTGTGTACGTGAGGTGACGAGTGCGTACACGTGCTAATTTTTGAAAAAACCCATTTTCATTAAGTAAATATTTGTGTTTTCTTTTAATTGAGCAATACTTGTACTTGAAGTTTCCTGTTTAGCTTAGGAAAGTATGATTATGTGACTTAACTGCTTTATCTTCTTTAACTGCTTACTTGGATTCTGTGAAGCATGTTTAGAGTAGAAATTCATGTTTATTTTTTAATAGAACTGTAGATTTCTTTTTTGAGACTGTTGTGTATTTACTTTGGGACTACGGGACAGTATCCCGGGAGATCCCCCTTGTTTGTTTACTTTAGGACTAATATTTACTTTTGGGGTTACGGGACGGTAATCTCGAGGGATCCTCTGCACATTTATATTTGGGACTACGAGACAGGATCCTAAGAGATCCCTCTATACTGTCTATTTACTTTTGGGACTATCGGACGGTATCCCGGGAGATCCTCTATACATTTATGTTTAGGAATACGGGACGTTATCCTGGGAGATTCCCTGTTGTTTCCACTGCTTACTGCGTTATTTCCTTCCTGAGAATTTATCTTGGCACTTACTGGGTATCACCGTAGTGTACTCATGTTCTTTCCTGCACATATTTTTCGTATGCAGATCCAGGTTCTTCCGCTCAACCACTCTATTAGTGAGGCGAGGCAATTTCAGAGACTTCGAGGTATATCTGCCGCGTCCACAGACCTAGAAGTCCCTCTCTGTTCTCCCCTTTAGCTACTGACTTCTCGTATTTACTTTTGATCAAACATTATGGAGTTATAACACTATGTAATTTTCTCTAGCTTGTGATTCATGAGATTTCGGATTTTGGGAGTATTTTTTGTTCATTTTGAGAAAGTGTTATTATATATGCCGAGCGACATTAAAATCTTATTTATTATATTATTCATAATTTGCTAGTTTCGTACCTTTAAATTCTTTTTCCGCTCATTGTTAGGCTTACCTAGTCATAGAGACTAGGTGTCGTCATGACAGTTCATGAAGGGAGCACTTGGGTCGTAACAAGTTGGTATCAGAGCTCTAGGTTCATAGGTGTCATGAATCACAAGCCGGTTTATTAGAGTCTCATAGATCACTACGGAGACGTCTGTACTTATCTACGACAGGATATGTAACTGTTAGGAAAATTTCACTTGATTTGATTTCCTTGTTGTACGAGATTTTTGATATAAAAATTCTAAACCTCTGTCTTCTATTCTCTTACAAATGGAGAGGACACGAGCTATCGGAGATGAACAGACACTTCTCCCCTTGCTAAATTCGCCAGAGGTTGGGGCCGGGGTAGAGCTCGATGACGCGCACATCGTACAGCCAAAGCACTTGCGCAAGCTGCTATAAAGGATCCACCAGGAGTTTTAATTTGGAGCTCAGGCGCCTAATATGCCTACTGCTACTACTACTCCAGCTCTCCAGGACACCCTTGCACCATTCATGAGCATGTACACGACTCTAGCTCAGGCAAGGTTACTTCCCCTTGCTGCAACCATATCTCAGGCCGGTGGAGGAGCATAGACTCTCGCTGCCCACATTCCAGAGCAACGAGCTCACATTGGTTAGGTTCCAGGTGTCAGGGCGACATGGCCTGTGGTCCCAGTTAAGCTCATAGACAGGGCAACATCATTTGAGGAAGGGCAATTTAGATTTGCAAGGTTCAAAGACTATGACCTTCCTATATTCAATGGTTGGGCTTCAGAGAGCGCACAGGGTTTATTGAGGAGTGCCATCATATTCTCCATACTATGGGTATTTTTGAGACGAGTGGGGTCATTATTACTACGTTCCAGCTTAAGGGAGCAACTTATCCGTGGTAGCGGGCATATGAGTTGGGTAGCCGGCTGATGTAGCTTCACTTAAATGGGTTCAGTTTTTAGAGATGTTTTGAGAGAGTTTGTAGCTCATTCACTTCGAGATGCATGGCACGCGGAGTTTGAGCATCCACGTCAGGGCACCGTGTTGGTATTAGATTATGCCGTCAGATTCAACAATTTGGCCAAACATGCACCTGCCTTGGTCTGTTGATACGCAATTTTTCCCTATATATATTTTAATATGCAAAGTACCTTCAAAATAAAATATATATGCATATGTAAGTATATCCAAATGTTTCATTAGTTTTTCTTAATTTTAAAGATTTTTTAAATCAATTTATTTCTCTATTTTATCCATAAAAATCCAATAATTATTTCTAAAGTTATCATTTTTGGTGATTCACTTATTCAAATTTTATGTTTATGCTAAAATATAGCTAAGGGAATTTTTTTCATATTTTTACAAAATTATTTAGTATTTGTAAGGCTAAAATTGTATAATTGCGACATTAGCCTCTTTTGGGATTAATTTCATTTACATTTACAAAAATTAACTCTAGTATTTTTAAATAGTTAATTATATGTTATAAATCATTTTAGTACCTTTAATTTACTTCCAGAAATCAATTTATTATTTTTTATAAATTAAATAGGAAAAATTGGCTATTTAAATAATGGCCCAATTTTATTTCAATTATAACCCCAATTCTGACCCCAATTGAACCCAATTTGCAAATTAAACCGACCCAAACCCAGTTGCATAAACCACCCAATTACCCATTTTAATCCAGGCCGTTGATCATTCATATCAACGACCAATAGTTGCCATTGCCTTAATTAATTCCATACGACCCTCAAAACCCTATCATTTCCCACAATCCGCCGCCTTAGAACCCCTTTTCTCTCAATTCTCTCTGAAACCTCACTAAACCCTAGTCGCCGCCACCCTAATCCATGGCCTTTCGGGGTAATCTGAGACCTATACCATCATTCCATGGCTTCTACATGTTCGGTTCTGTGGTCTCACGACCAGACTCTGAAGGGATTTGGTCCAGTCGTTGCTCGATGATTGTTCTTCGGTCATCCATGGCCTTTCTCCGGCCAGCCATGGTCATTCGAGTCAGACCTTTGACTCTCCTAGTTATATCGATAAATTTAAAGGCCTTTCTTATTGCTCTTGGGTTCTTCTGAAACCCTAATCTCTAAGACTTTTTTGATTTCTTTCAGATCTACCTTAGATCTATGCTTGCCATCAACTTTTAAACATCTTCTCAAAGCTTCTTTAACTTTGCATTCAAAACGTCTCTACATCTTTTCAGATTAGGGTTTTTCTTTAAAATTATTTCGATATCTCTTCTCTAATTTTAACGTGTTTCTGATTTTGCTATGTTTTGCTCATGTCGTTCTTCTATATGAGTTGGTATGTCGAAAATCCTAATTTCTTTTGGGTCTTATTCGAGTTCTGAAGCTGTTGTTAGATAAGTGATTGTTTGGTTAAGTTCTTGTTCGATTTACTTGTTTATCATCTTTTAAGCTCGACTACTGTTGAAAAAACCTATGTCTGTGGGTTTGAAATAGTTCGTTTGAATAGTTGACTCGATTTGAAGTTCTTTGTTTCAGAATCTCTTTTTTCTTCATGTGATTCCTCTGATTCTGGGTTTTTACTATCTTTAAAACTCGACTATGCTTGAAACCCTAACTTTTCAAAATGTTTTCTCATCTGCTACTATGAGACCTTTTGCATGCTTCTGATGCTCTATTTTTCTTCACTATTGATTCAATGTGACTTGACCTACTAGATTATTATGCTTAGAATGCTTGCTATCTACTGAACCTTGTGCTACTATTGTATGCTGTTTCTTTTGCCAATAGGTTTGGCCTCACATGTCTAGTGTTTGTTTACTCTATTTATATGTTGAAGTTCCTTCTTTGATTGATCTTCAATCTTGGGACTGATTTCAAAATGTTCTTTTATAAACCATGATTTTACTCGCCTGCTTAGAATTGATTGATTCCCTTCCCTTTATTGAAATATTTACCTTGTTGAATCTATTTTCAAAATAAGTATATTCCTGTACTTAGACTCGATTGCTTACTTAAAATTTTTACTACTTCTTTTATGGCAATAATGAGGCTGTCTCTAGATTGATTTCCTTCCTTATTTTGAATCCATTAAACAATGATTCCTTAATTAAAGGGAATCACTTGTATAATTGATTATGACTGATTGTTTCCATGTTTGCACTATGATTTTACTTGTTACCTCTCCTTCACTCGTTTTCAAAAGGATATAAATACCCTGCACCCCTCTTCTTCCAAACACACGAACATAAGGAATAAAAACACTTGAGTTCAGAACACACACTCCACTAAAACTCTCTCTTTTCTTTGTTGCTACTTATGTTGCTGCCTTACCTAGCCATCTGAAAGCCAAGGCTAGGCTGTGGGAAGCTTGCTTACTTTTCTTTCTGCATTTGCATCTTTACTAGTATGTTCTAACTAATTTTCAGCGTCAACAACAGCATGTTTTACTATTTCCTTCACCCTTGCTCGTTTCCTGCTTGTGTTTAATCAAGTTCCATTACTAATCATGTCGTAATCTGCCATTTCCTCTTTTGAATTGATGCTTTCTTAACTTATTATGACTTATGAATTCTAAACCCCCATGTCCCCTATGTGTTTTATATCCTTTGATTGGTTTGGGGCATGTCAGCATTAGACATTGCTTGACCCCCTTGGGGTCATAACCTCCATATCTCCTCTATGTATTGTGTTCTCTGGTTGGCTTATGGGTATGCCAACACCATCTATTGTTGTGCATGCCCAAACATGATCTCTGCCTAAGGACATATGCTCCTTGCAATGTATCCCCAAACCCCCTGACCCTTGTGTTTGAAAAATACTGATTCTATGCTTTGCTACTACTATTTTCCCATCACCCTTACCCCTCTATTCTCCACTCAGTTTTAAATCTTTATTCATGCACTTCCACCATATTCTTAGACTTAGTTCTGCCCCTCTTGTGTGAACCACTTAGATTCTGCCCCTCTTGTGTGAACCTTGCCTTGGGACCCATCAGCTCCCTTTGAACTTGGACACATAAGGGCTGGCCCTTCCACACTGCACCCATCTCTATCTGATTTTGCAAACTTGGGTGTAAGCACTGCCTCGGGTCCCTTGAGACCCTTAGGGAACTTTGACACACCCAGGTCTGAGAAAGGCTTTGGAAACAAAATGGAATTTGAGGTGGTTTATTCCCTAACTTAAAGAGAAAGTCAAGAATCAGGCTTCCTCTAGTTGTAACTTCTTTTGTTTTATATTTTTTTTTATGTAATTCAGCAAGTGGTCTATAATAATTTGTAATAAACATTTGGGGTTGGCTAGTGGAAAAGGGATGGGTAATTATGCATGTTCAGTAGTTAGAAGGGTAGAAAACATGCATATATGACTGGTTTAAATTCTGCATTTAGACACCATGTCTATAGGACTTACTTTAAATTCTGCATGTTCAACTTTACATCTAGACACCATGCATATAGGATTCGTCCTCTAATAAATTCTGCGTGCTTAACTCTACATTTAGATAACCTGCCTATAGGACTTGCTTAATATTCTGCATGTTTGTTACCACAGTTAGACACCATGCTTTTTAGGATCTAAATGGATATAAGCATATATCATGTCTATAGAAATTAAAATCAGCAATACTAGATATCATGCCTTTAGGAATTCCCAAGTAAAATCCTGCCTGTTTCTATATCACGTTCAACTAGATATCATGTCTATAGAAATTAAAATCGGCAATAATGGATATCATCGTTTGTAGAATCTAAAACCAGTTTAGCTTAAAATCAGCCTAATTCATACTGTTCTGAACTAGTTCTTTTTTTAAAAAAAAACAACCTAATCTCCTCTCATTGACACGATTAGCAAGCATGCCTATAGGATCTCAAACCATTCGTTTTTAAATTCAATGCTTTGCCACATTATGAATTAGTAATAGATACCATGTATATAAGATATCACTTAGGCAAGCCTTAGGTAATAACAAAAAATAAAACTGAGCCTGCTTCTATTAACTAGTAATTGCTACAACCAGCAGGCAGGCCTGATTCAGACTTGTTATCTGAGTTACATAATAAATTGGTCTGCTTCAACAACTTAAACTCCTCTCGCCTTAGTATTTTTTAGATTCAGACCTTGGTTGTTGTTTGAGTCATGCTATTTGGTTGCTTTGCTTGATGAGGTATACATGAGCCTTCAGTGTTTACGTGCTTCCCCTTTTAATGTGCAGTCATATGTGTTTTGTATGTCGCTTTAGCTTTTTCACCTTTGAAACCCCAAAGTCAGCCTAATATCCCTCCCTTTTAGGACTAGTAGTCCTGAGTTCCTCCGAGAATAATAGGAATGGGACGGGTAATAACATGCAATAGTGGTCGAGACGAATCCGTGCTTTAGTACCTTAACGGGGTGGGAAGGATAGATATGGATATCATGATGGTGTGCTAATACCACGTGTACCCCCTCTTTTGAGGAGTGATTATCAGGTATTGCATTGATGTGATTTATATTAAAAGTAAACCTAGGACCTCCCCCTCCTCTTTCTTTTCCTTTAAAGCATTATGATTTCTTTTCAAAATCAGCTTATTTTAATGATTGTTCTATTTGCCTGTATAACTTCCAAACATTTGTGTACTGAAACCCCCTCTTATTTGAGCCTTATTTATTTACATGTTAATTCTACCAAATTCACAAAGAACTATCTGGCCGGGAACTACACTAGTGGATCCTAAGGGGTGCCTAACACCTTCCCCTTAGGATAATTTCAAGCCCTTACCCTATCTCTGATTATCAAACAAACTCAGAAGTAAACCTCATAGGTGTCCTAATGCACCTTAAATCAGTAGGTGGAGACTCTTCAAACCCAGTTCCCAAAAGGAACAAGTTGTCCTACCCCAAAAATGTCATAAACCCGATCTCTTGATGCAAAGATGGAAAAAGAGGGCGCGACAACATGGCGACTCCACTGGGGACTTAGGCTTTTACCATTTCATATTGTTCTTGTGAATTTTTACCTTCCCTTTATATGCAATTAATTGTTTAAATTCCTTTAAGTGTTTATATCTTCTTCGTTTCTTTTCTTTATTACTGCTTCAAATTATAAACTGTTGCATTTACTGCTATCTTAACATGCAAATACGTGACAAAATGCTTTTTTAATTATTGCATAATAATGCTCAACATCATACTCCACTCGTGTCAAACAAATACCATAGAAACGCTTTGAATGAGTGGTTGCTCTTTTCCTATATTAATACCCCCTAAATTCAAAAAGGCATATTTGCGGTAAAACCAGTCGATCAGTGGTGCAGTCGACGGTTTCTTGCCTTCCCCCTTGAGTTGTCCGCTCAAGTTTATTAGTGTAAAACCCCATAGAAACCTTACTCCGTACGAACTGTGCATGTATCATGGTCAAACATAGCCGGGTTAGTTATGTTGTCCACATAATGATCCTTTAAGATAGCCTTGTCCAAAGTACATTGGGTTTCCTTAAACCCAAATGGACATCACCACGTTCTGTGCATTTATTTGGAGAACTAAAATGCGTCATGCTAATTGTTAGTATTAAATAGTCGAGTCTGGTGGGGGTAAGGGTATAACCTTATTTGTCTTGCAAAAATATGAGGCACGAAGAACCTACATTCGGCATGGTCAACAACATCCATCCAAGACTGCTAAGTTGGTGGAAAGATCTTCACTCTAGTGATCAAACTCTCTTCCGAAAATATCTGGGAAATCTACCATCGCTCTAGAGATCCAACCTAACAACAAGATCATAGAAGCTGCTACACTGTTCTGGGATTGTGAAAGAGTTGTATTCCACTTTGGGTACATTGAAATGACACCCCTGTTAGAGGATATATGAGGATTAGCCGGTCTTGTCTGGGAGACACCGTGTCTGCTGATGCCTGAGAACCATAAAGTTAGGGGTTTTCTCAAAATGATGGGTTTAAAGAACAATCCATAATTGACATGCCTAAAAGAATCCTACATCCCTTTTAACTATCTATATGAAAGGTATGGTCACAGCAAATCCTACCGCACCTACCCTAACGAGTTTGCCATCACATCCTTGGGGAAAATTCATCGAAGGGTCTTCGTATTTATGTTTCGTGTCTTGGGGCTAATCGTGTTTCCAACAAGGAAAGCAAGGATACACACAAGACTAGCCATGGTAACTAAAACCCTAATGGAAGGGATTGGTGGGCAACCATTCAGCATTGTGCCCATAATCATTGCAGACATATACCGAGCCTTGGAGAAGTGTCAACAAGGAGCAAAACACTTCGAAGGCTGCAATTTATTACTTCAAGTCTGGCTTATGGAGCATCTCCAAAGGGGTGAATACCGACAAGAGATTCAGCGAAGGGATTGGGATGATCACATCATTTTCCATCATCCAAAGCGAATGAATTACATGCCCAATATTTTCGCTCAGCCAAAAGATTCCAAAGGATGGGTAGAGCTATTTGATAACCGAAGAACAGGTCCAGTGGATGTGATTGGTTTCCGACCGAGGAATTCATCACCCGATCCACAAATGCACCTTTTCTGATACTGATCGGTTTGAGGGGAACATATCCTTACGTCCCTCTCTGAGTTATGAGACAAACCTGTAGAAAGCAAGTTATACCCAGGGTCGACAAGATGAATCATTTCTGAGCTGACTTCCAGGATGATGATAGTCCTTACAAATTCCAAGTGCAGCATATGTGGCACTACAAGATCATAATGGGGAGAGATACCATCGAGCCATGCTGGTTGCGCTCCCTTTTACTCAGGGTGGTTGGAAGACAATCATGATGGTCTAGGCCGGCCAGGGTTTGCCCGAGGTCACAGAATCATAGATGAAATGATCGAGGTATAAGTCAAATATAGCCAACTGCGAAAAAGGATCCGAGCGTACGAAAGTAAGCACCGTGAAATACAAGAGTCCAACCAAAAACTAATTGAGGAATGGAAGGACATGGCTGTCAGTGCCAACAAGTGACTGGGATACTTCGAAAGAGGCATAGTGGAGTTGGAGAGAAAGTTTCTCAAGAGGGTCGAAAATTGCCAAAATGCTGAAGGAACCGAAGGCGGACATCTAGCCAGGGCATACCTATTGTTGGGACTTCGCGAGTTGGGAAAGCTGTTCGACGAAGCCAGGGATGATGAATCTGGGGAAGGTCCTTCTGAGACCAAGTAGATAGGAATTTTTCTTTGCGCTTTATAAAATGTAATAAGGCCAATGGCCATTAGTGATTTCCATTTCCTGTATATTTAGTGTCACTTTGGGATTCGTCTATTTTTAGTCAATAAAATGAGGCATTTAGCATTCTAAGTTCTCCAAATCAATTTGTCACTAGGCCTACCTCGGGCACAACGAGGCTCCCAAATTAGGACACGCTTTATATTCCTACACTATATGTTTAAATATTGCACCATTTTTTTATGATCCTCACTAACTTGGTTACCTTTTGTTTTATTTTTTTTTGTTATTCCCCTCCCCAAAGGTTAGTTCGTGCACTCTGGCAACATCATCTTATTCCAGAAGATCTAAGGGCTATCCACCCACTCTTCCTCTAAGTCCTGTTAAGAACAAGAACAAGGGCAAAATGGAAGATTTGAACATCAGAAAGGAGAACACAATAGCAAAGGCCATTGATGGCCATGGTATTTAGGTTCCCAATGAAAATGTGTCACAACTCGAGTAGAAATTGTTGAAGTTTCAAGAAGAGCTCGATCAGGGTCGGAATATGGCCAACCTATCCTTCTCCCTCAGCACCCCAGACACCATCTTCCCCAATGGCCAAAATCCTACACCTCCACAAAAGAAACAAAACCATCCTACTAATAACCAATGCAACACCTGCCACACTCCAAACAACAATCCATTACACGTCCCCTAACCACAAAACTCTGCAAATGACCATTTCCACACCCACGCACCAGGCCTCCATAACAATCCCATCTACGCGGAGACCATGCCACTCTCCACCCAACCTATATCTTGCATCTCTGAGTCCGATGAAAAGGATCTACTCATCAGAAACTTGGCTGAAGAGCTTAAGAAACTAACTAGCAGAATCCAAGGCGTCAAAGGAAGTAAAGGGATTGAAGGGTTGAACTATGAAGATCTCTGCATACAACCAGATGTCGAACTGCCAGAGGGGTACAAACCTCCCAAGTTCGAAATATTTGATGGTATAGGTGATCCAATGATCTATCTGAGAACATACTGCGACAAGCTGGTCGGGGTAGGAAAGGACGAAAGGATCTGTATGAAACTATTCATGAGGAGTCTGAAAAGAGATGCACTATCCTAGTACATCAGCCAGGATCCTAAGAAATGGTCAAGTTGGGTAGGTATGGCCTCTGATTTCATGGACAGGTTCAGGTTTAACACAGAAAATGCAAAGGATGTATTCTGCATTCAGAATCTGAACAAAAAGCCTACAAAAATGTTTCACAAGTATGCTACTCGCTGAAGGTCGGAAGCTGCTAAGGTCAGACCTGCCTTAGAGGAGGAATAGATGAACAAATTCTTTGTCCGAGCTCAGGACCCACAGTATTATGAACAGATAATGATAATTGAAAATCATAACTTTTCTGACATCATCAAGCTGGGGGAACGGATTGAAGAAGGTATCAAAAGCGGCATGGTTACAAGCTTCGAGGCCTTGCAAGCCAAAAATAAGGCCTTGCAGTCTGGTGGTATGTCTAAAAAGAGGGACGTGGGGGCCGTAATGGTTGAACAAAGGACCAAGTCTCCCCTCAAATACCAAACCTACTCCATATCTCCGATCACATATCAGTCAGCTCCAAACTACCAAGCATCCTCTTACCAAGCCCCGGCACCAACTTATCAGTCACCTCCACCTCCCACATATCAGCTTACCTCACCCAGATATTCCCAACCCGCACATGTCTACCAAACATACAATGACCAACCATCTCATTACCGATCACCCCCTGCACGCCAAAACTTTTCGAGGCCACGACCTAATTTTGATCGGATGCCTCCAAAATGATACACAGCTATCGCTGAACCCATTGATCAGCTATATGAGAGACTCAAAACTGCCGGTTATGTCACCCCCATCCCTGATTCAACCCCTAAGAATCCTTCTCAGTAGGTGAACCTAAACAAATCCTATGCATACTACTCTAGAATGAAGGGACACACCATCGACGAATTTCGCTCTTTAAAAGACAAGATACAATTCTTGATTGATAACAAGGTCATTGTAGCAAAGGAAGCCACTTCAAACGTCCGCAACAACCCCCTACCAGACCACAAAGATGGGGGTATTCACATGATTGAAGTAGAGGATGATTGGGATCCCGAGGGGTCCATTGGGTTGATCGCGGAAGGTGATGATCTAAAGAATCCAGCAGTTACTCTCAACCCCATCATAGTATAGATTTAATCGTCCGAGGTCACTGAGGTAGATTGTCTATCCCTCTTGAGTTTGAGGTAGAGCCATCAACAAAAACACCGGCACTATTTGAGATTACAGTTTTACCACCAAAAGAACATGTCCCATTCGTAGTAAAGGTGGCCGCACCGATTCCAGTAGCAATGTCCACCATGCCGTCATTCCATACAAAAGCTATAACTTGGATTATACAGCCGAGGCTAGTAGGAAAGGCAAAGTCAGGTTTGAAGAGACTGTTGCAGCACAGGGTATGAAAAGGACTGGAAGAGTCTATACCTTGAAACACTTACTTGAGCCGAGCAAGCAAGCTTCCAACCGGCCACTCATCATTGAGACAGGTCTAGATGACCTTTAGAGAAAGATACAGGCCGAGGAGTATTCGGTCATCGACCAGCTAAACAAAACACCAGCACAAATATCTATCCTCTCACTACTGTAGAATTCCAAGACACACAAAAATGCTTTGTTGAAGGTGCTGAGTGAGGCATACGTGCCAAGTAACATCACTGGAGGAGAAATCACCAATATGGTGGGACAAGTATTAGAAAGCCATAAAATCACCTTCTATGAGGACGAGCTGCCGCCTGAAGGGTTGGGTCATAACAAAGCCTTGCTTATCACTATGCAATGTGAAGACTACTTCATCACTAGTATCCTGATCGATGGGGGTTCCAGCCTTAATAAATGTCCATTGATAACACTCAAGAAGCTGGGTAAAGGACTGCACAAGATAAAATAAGGAGCAATCAATGTGAAAGCTTTTGACGGGTCTCAGAGGTCCACCATCGGTAAGATTAGCCTGTGTCTGCAAATGGGACCACCTTGGTTTGAGGTCGACTTTCAAGTGATAGATGTGTCAGCATCCTACAACCTGCTGCTAGGGCGACCCTAGATTCATGATGCGGGGCTCGTAGCTTCAACACTGCATCAGGACATAAAATCTGAATGGAATCACCAGGAAGTGATCATTCACGGTGATGACAGTAATCCTATATACAGTTGTCAGACCATTTCGCTGATAGGGGGAAGAAGAAAGCTAGTGGAGAGACCTACCACCACATTGAGCGAGTCAATGCTGTAGGCAAAGATAAATGATGGGATAATAATATCGAGAGTATATTGAATTGGAGGGGGTACAAACCTGGCAAGGGGCTCGATAAGAACATCCAAAGGATTGTAAACCCATAAAGCTCAAGAAACATGACACTACTTTCGGTCTGGGATATGAGTACACGTGGGAAGAATTCAACAACTGGTCACCACCATGGTGTGGTCGTTACTATCGATTGGAAAGCCAATACCGCCTTAGGAGCAGACTTTCCAACAGGCTGACATTGTTTATGGGACAGACAAAGATGAAACACTTGCTGTGGTAAAGAACTTGTTCCTAGAAGGAAATGACATAGACTGCGGTGTTATTCTCGAGGAGGAAGGGGAGGAAGAACCTTTCATACAAGCTGTGAGTAGAGGAGCATACCTCAACAATCGGACCATCAAGACCACCAAAGCCCATCGAGCATCGGGGTAGCAAGGCTATAACAAGCATCATGCACTGTTTTATTTTTACTAGATGATTTTCTTTTTGCCTTTTAATTCCCTCAATAAGAGCTTCAATGTTCAAAACAGTTATGAAATTTATCAAAGCATTTTGACTTTTCTTATGAATCAATACTCATTATTATTTTTCTCTCATTACTTTACTTATACAACATTACTATTACTTACTTGATGAACCAATGACTGTGACATGTAATGAGACAACGCAATAAACGGACATTGATTCAGAGGAAGATGACATAACAGAGGAGATCATCAAAGAAGTTGAGAACTTTGAGAACAGACCTAAGTCCGACCTGGACGAGACCGAAAATGTTAATTTGGGAGATGAAGAAAACCTCAAGGAAACGTGAATTAGCGTTCACTTATCGTTATCAGAAAAGAAGGAATACACAGAATTTCTAAAGGAATATGAGGACATATTCCCCTGGTCGTATGATGACATGTTTGTTATAAGTACATCTATTGTGGCCCATAAACTGCCAACTGATCCGACATGTCCGCTGGTCTAGCAGAAGCTTAGAAAGTTCAAGCTTGACATGAGTTTGAAAATCGAGGAAGAAGTCACTAAGCAAGTCAAAGCTACGGTTCTCAGGGTAGTAGAATACCCAACATGGTTAGCCAATATCATTCCAGTGCCAAAGAAGGACGGGAAGGTCAGAGTCTGTCTCGACTACCGGGATCTCAACCGGGCCAGTCCGAAAGATGACTTCCCTTTGCCGAACATACACATCCTGATCGACAATTGCGCCAAGCATGAGCTGCAGTCATTTGTAGATTGCTTCACTGGTTATCACTAGATCTGGATGGATGAAGAAGATGCTGAGAAAATGGCTTTCATTACGCCGTGGGGAATTTACTGTTACAAGATGATGTCGTTCGGCCTTAAGAATGCAGGGGCCACTTACATGAGGGCCATGACTACTATTTTTCACAGCATGATACATAAGGAAATTGAGGTATATGTGGATAATGTTATAATCAAGTCCAAGAAGGCCACTGATCACATAGAAGATTTGAGGAAGTTCTTCAATAGATTGCGAAGGTACAACCTGAAACTGAATCCCGCGAAGTGCGCATTTATGGTACGCGCTGGAAAATTGTTGGGGTTTATTGTGAGTTGGAGGTATAGAACTAGATCTATAAAAGGTCAAAGTCATTCAAGAATAAGAAGGAGGTGTTGAGTTTCTTGGGAAGAATTAACTATATCAGCCGGTTTATAGCACAGTCTATAGTTATCTGTGAACCAATCTTTAAGATGTTAAAGAAGGACGCCGCTACCAAATAGACCGATGACTGTCAAAAGGCCTTCGACAGAATCAAGGAATACCTGTCAACACCACCAGTCTTGGTCCCACCCGAGCCAGGTAGACTCCTATTACTCTACATCGCAGTGTTAGATGGAGCCTTCAGTTGCGTTTTGGGGCAATACAATGAAACTGGGAGAAAAGAACAATCCATTTACTATCTGTGATATGGTTCGAAACGCGTTTTAACGACGTTGCTATCTTCTTTAAAAATATGAATAAAAGCGGTTAAAAAGTTAAAAATTTACACGTAGGTTCATAATTGTATAAAATCAGATAATTAAGCCATTTATAACAGTTGAGCGACCGTGCTAGAACCACGGAACTCGGGAATGCCTAACACCTTCTCCCGAGCTAACAGAATTCCTTACCCGAATTTCTGGTTCGCGACCTTTTAAACAGAGTCATTCTTTTCCTCGACTCGGAATTTTAAACCGGTGACTTGGGACATCATAAATCTTCCAAGTGGCGACTCTGAATCTTTCAATAATAATACCGTTTCGATTGTTACTTCAAGTTGGAAATAAATTCCTTTATTATACCCTCACGGGTGTAGTAAGAAAAAGGAGGTGTGACAGCTCTAGCGACTCTACTGGGGACAAGAACCCAGAACTTCGATTCAGGGTTCGAGAATTCGAGCTTGGAATAATTGTTGTATTTGGCTTTGTTTATTATCGGATTTTATTACATGTTTGGGACTAATGTGCAAAATATTGCTTTTTACCGCTTTGATATTATTTGAATTGTATATGTAAAACTGTTACGAAACCCCTCTCTTCTCACCTTCGGTTATGTGCTCGCTGGTCAAGACTCCCTATTCTGTTAGTATCATAGCTTAAAGTAAAAAAGAGTCCGGACAAGTTACTAAGCCGGATGGCCTTTTGGTTCCCGGTACGTAGCCCCCTCCTCGACTCGAGTTGTCCGCTTAGGTACATAGTCTAGAACATATACCCAAGTTTTGAATCTAGAATAACTCTGCATCATGCTGGATCCCTAGTAGGAACGCTTATTTGCATCATGTGCATTTTGACATAGGGGACTCAACATATGTGTTGGGTCCGTCTAGGACAGGTGTACCCAGAATAATGGTCCATCCTGATACATCCTACTTGTGCATTTATTTGTTTCGGACTTGCATGCTGACCAGCTTGCGAATATTTGGAAAAAATATATAGCATTATGAGGGTAAAGAAAGTTAATCGCCCTGTTTTAAAAAAAACACAATGTCCAAATAGTGTCGAAACTTTGCCCAATTTTTGAAAAATGAGAAAAAGAAAAGAAAAAAAACTTTTGGTTTTCAAAAAATAGTTTATTTGTTTGTCAATAAAATGAGAAGAAGAAAATCTTGTTTTCAAAAATAGAGTTGTGTTCAAAAATAATAGTCATTCTATTTTTGATAAAAAATTAAAAAAAATAAAAAGGGGTTTGTATTTTGCTTTCGAGAAGAGTCCGTTTTATTTGCCCAAACTACGTCAGTTTGATTCTCACCGGATGTGAGATACGTAGGCAACCCCCATCGGGTCCAACTTCTTTTTGTAAAAAATATCCCAAAATTAACAAAATTTTGTAGGTGAGGTGATGCCGTTTTTGTCAAAAATAGCCGAATGTTCCCGAAAGGGACGCCGGAAGGCTAATTTTGCATAAACAATCACCTTTGGTATTTTCTAATTTTTTGCCCAGTTAGCGGGCACAACCTTAAAATCTTCCTCCGGAGGTGCTGAAAGGTCATATCTGCAAAGCTGGCTTTTTGGTTTTAGAATTAAAAAATATGAAAAGGGGGTAAATTTTGACTTTGGAGTCACATAGAATAAATCATGACTGTTTCACTTAATAACCTTAATAAATGTGCAGGATGAGCACAATCCAAAATGAAACTTTCTCATTCATAAGCAAAATCCATTTGGAGTTGCGGCTGTGGTGGAATGATCTAGGTGGAGAAGGGCAAAACAAGGTCAAGAAGTATTTGGGGGGCCTTCCCGTACTGTTGGAAATTATACCCAGGGGAGACATCATTAGGAGCATCCAGCCTTATGCTGCGTATCGGGTTTTGAGACATCTAGGGAGGTGCCAGATAGTGCCTAAAGACGAAGACCTCAGTATCCGGGTAGTTGAGATTGGACATGATGGTCAGTTCCTTGAAGCAAATGTCCGCTAGATCTGGAGTGAATGTCAATACCTGGCGGCAAATACTTGTGTACGGGATCGATCTAAAGGAGAAGATTCACCTGGGTATCATGCTTGGTATAATAAAGAAATTGCACTCGGGAGGCCTGCCAAAAGACCCCACCTCCAGATTTTGTCGAATCGTCACAGGAAAAGTGGGACTGGTTGGTTAAAGGACGCGAGTACAGGGCTACAATAGGCAAATTGGAGAAGCAAGCCATGGAAATTCAATTTAAAAAGGATGTTCAAGCCGCTGCACATGAGGGGGAAAAGAAGAAGCTAATCCAAGAAAATGAGGCCTTTAAGGCTCAGATCCAAAAAATGAGAATAGCTGTCAGAAAATCAAAAAGGAATCGGGCTGACCAAAAACTCATAAACGAACTAAAAGGGAAAGCCGGGGAATACTAAGAAGACTTGGAAAGATCTGAAGCTAGTTTGGCAAGGGTCCAGGCTAGATGGACGAAAGGTGCAAAAGAGCGGGCACTTCATATGCAGCAGATGAAGCTGGATTATGAGGGGAGCGTCACTGTCCTGAGAGGAACGATAGCCACTCTCGAAGACAGGGTATTCAGGCAAGCTAGAGATTCCAGAGCAAATAGGAAACACTATTACGACCTGATGGCGCGGATGGAGGAACAAATGCATAAGTTTCAAGATCAACTCCTTCATAATTCTCGTGTGCTGGAAACCCGAGATCAACATATTGGACGGATACTGAAGGAAAAGAACAGGATTAGAGAAGAGGTCGCAAACATCGCACATTACATTATTGCAAAATGCCGAGCATGCGAGAACATGACCCGTACCACCTTTTTTGCAACAGTGATGACATTCGTCCGGCAAATAATGAGCAATTTGGATAAGCTCCAAAGGGATCTCGCACAAAGGCTTGCGGCAAGGCCGAATAATGCCTCGCGGGCCCCAGGAAATTTTAAGGCATTAATGTATTCTTAATCTTTATTTTGAGTCTGTATTTTCATATTAAAGTTTGTAAGTCGATTTCTTTTCAAGTTTGCTTTGTTGCCCTTTCAAAGTTTGTAACTTCTTCCAAGTGTTATAATAAGAGCGGTTGTTTTTTGAAAACATTTGGCTATGTATTTTTACATCGGCAGAACTACGCACGGTCTGATTCATGCGGGGACATGATACGTAGGCAATCCATATAAGATTCGACCACCACTAAAAAGAAGAAAAAGAAAAGAGAGGGAAAATGAAAATAACAAAAATAAGGGAAAGTTTGAGGGATGTTAAAAAAGGGGCACAATTTTGAAAAGCCGGAATGACGCATGCAACTGAAGCAAACACATGATAGAAATGATTAACTGCCTAGGTGCATCGCATCCCAACGTGCGTTTGCATATATGTCAAACTCTAGAAACTAACAAGTTTGTTGCTTGTTCAGAGAATCCAAGCAGTTAGTTTACCTAAAGCATACTGGCATATTACCATTATCAAACTAGATCAAAGGGACCGATACCAGAGATCATGTCTAGCCCCGATAGAGAAGGAAGCGCCGAGGTAGAAGAGGTAGACGTACAAGCGATGAAAGATGAGATGTATAAGTTGAAACAGCAAATGGTTGAGATGTACCAGGCCTGGACGAGGGGTCAGCCACCACCAGCCTATCCCGCTAACCCTACTTTCCTCCCAATACCCACCCAGTCTCCGGAGCAGCTTGTTTCAGACTTATCGCTAAATTTTCAACATCATTAGGGAACCGCCACCCAAACACCACAAATCCCAAAGACAGTTCTGTGCCTTCCACCAACTACCCCTGTTTTAGTGGCCCCTGCACTAGCCCCACTTCACAGGTCTTCCAGTGAGCCTATATTCCAAATGCAGGATAATCAATACTACCCTCCCGAACCCACCTTCAAATCACCTGAACCGTATCCTTACAATCCTCAACTTGGTGTCTCCACAGAACCAGAAAAGCAACCCAAGAATCCGAAGCCGGAAGAAATGTTTCGAAAAGTAAAAAGCCTGGAGCAATCTTTCAGGAATATGCAAGGTTTGGGCGGCCAAGTCAGTGTGGCGTATAAAGATTTATGTTTGTTCCCAGATGTTCAGCTACCAGCAGGGTTCAAGATGCCTAAGTTCGATCTGTATGACGGGCATGGTGATCCGGTGGCACATTTGCAAGGATTTTGCAGCAAAATGAGAGGGGCGGGTGGAAAGGATGAGTTACTGATGGCATACTTCAGCCAGAGTTTGAGCAGGTCTGCATTAGAATGGTATACGCAACAGGACCATGGTAGGTGGTATACCTGGGATGATTTGGCACAAACGTTTACCGAACACTTCCAGTACAATCTACAAATCATTCCAGATCGTCTGTCATTGATAAAACTGGAGAAAAAACCCAGAGTGAGTTTCAGGGAGTACGGTTCCCGTTGGAGGGAACAAGCTATGAGGGTCGACCCTCTAATGAAAGGGGGAGAGATGGTTGATTACTTTTTGCAAGGATTGGAGCCGACTTATTTTGGTCACTTGGTAACGGCGATTGGCAAGTCTTTCAATGAGGTTGTGAAAATGGGCGGCATGATCGAGGAAAGACTTAAGTCCAACAAGATCATGAGTTACTCGGCAATCAAAGAAATCACTCAACCAATCCAGAGCGGCACCGGGGGTTTGCTCGGGAAGAAGAAGAAAGAAGATGTTGCGACGGTTGAGTCTAGAGCTTGGTTCGGATCCAGAGGCCCCTCACCCTACTATAACCATCCTCCACCCCACCCTCAAACTTACCCCCACACTCCATATAGCCCACCCTAACACTACTACCCACATCCCGAAGCTCCTTTTTCTGTTCACCACGCCCAAGCATACAACTAACCTCCAGCTCACAACCAATGGCGTGCTCCCGCTCCGCAGAATAGAAACCCTCCCGGTCAAAATTTCTGACCTAATCCGGCATTCAGGGGTGACAGGGCACAAAAGAAGAAAACATTCACTCCATTGGGGGAATCATATACCAGTCTGTTCCACAGGCTCAGACAACTGAATATGCTAAGGCCAATACCATCTAAACTGCCAAATCCATCTCCAAAAAACCTTGATTACTCGGTCAGTTGCGAGTATTGTTCAGGTACCCCGAGGCATGATACCGAGAAGTGTTGGCACTTGAAGAGTGAAATACAAGAGCTCATTGACACTAACATAATTTAAGTGCAAGCTCCTGAGGTACCCAACATCAACAGGAATTCAATGCCAGCCCACCCAGAGGCGAACATGATTGAAATTGTGCATAAAAGGGGAGAGCCGAAGAAGCCATCACAGACCATAATGACCATTCAGTCCAGTGAGGCACAAAAAATTGAACAACCAACAGGGGAAAGGTCAGCGCTCGAGTTAATTGAAAAGAGCGTTGGGCCATCGGCGGCAGTGAACAAGGGGTCTCCAAGCCCGATCACAACAAGACAGGAGAGAGTAAAGGTGATTGTACCGGGAGCAGTCAACAAACCCGTCATAACTATAGAAGGAGCCCGTGTCGATCAAGTTATCATCAAGCCGGTAACCCAATTGCCAATAATCAGTAGCGAGGATGTTCCGTGGAACTACGGACAAGTGGAAGTGATGTATAAAGGAAATGAGGTCAAGGAGGAGGTTTGTGAGGCCCAAGGGTTAACTCGGTCGGGAAGATGTTTTGCTCCCGTAGATTTGATGAAAGCCAAGGATAATTCAGCTTCAGCAAAGAAACCAGTGACCGAAGAGGAAGCGGAATAGTTTTTAAAAAAGATGAAGATGCAGGACTATTCCATTGTAGAACAGTTAAAGAAGACACCGGCACAGATTTCCTTGCTTTCATTATTGATCCACTCGGACGAACATTGCCGAGCATTAATGAAAATCTTGAACGAGGCACATGTCCCTGACAAAATCACTAAGAATCACTTGGAGAAAATAGCCAACAAAATCTTCGAAGTAAAAGGGTCACTTTCTCTGATGATGAATTGCCCGTAGAGGGCACGGAACACAAAAGGGCCCTTTATCTGGAAGTAAAATGTGAAAGCTCTATGGTCACACAGGTATTGGTTGACAACGGTTCGAGTGCAAACATCTGTCCCCTCTCCACTCTAACCAAACTAAAAGTGGAGAACGGGAGGATCCATAAGAACAGTATCTGTGTGCGAGGATTCGATGGCGGGGGCAAAGACTCAGTCGGGGACATAGTGTTGGAATTGACGATAGGACCAGTGGAGTTCACAATGGAATTTCAAGTACTGGATATAGCTGTCTCATACAACCTGCTATTGGGTCGACCGTGGATCTATGCCGCTAAGGCAATACCGTCAACTCTTCACCAGATGATCAAGTTCGAATAGGACAGGCAGGAGATAGTGGTGCATGGGGAAGACAATTGGTGTGCACACAGCGACACCATTGTGCCATTTATAGAAATGGAAGATGACAAGGGGCCGTAGGTCTATCAAGTTTCAGACACAATGACAGTCAAGAAAGTGCAAGAGGGGAAGTGTATCCCTAACCCAAAGGTAACAGCTGCATCGGTCGTGGTAGCATACAAAATGCTTGAAGAATGGGTTCGTACCAGGGAAAGGTCTAGGATCTGCTTTGCAAGGCATCATACAACTAGTGTCCCTCCCTGAAAATGCGGGAATGTTTGGTCTAGGATTCCAACCTACAGCCGCAGACATAAGAAGAGCCAAGAAGCTGAAATAGAGGGCATGGGTCTTTCCAAAGCAGGTTCCACGTCTGTCCAGGTCATTCGTCAAGGCGGGTACCAGGAAACAACCAGCAACGACGATTCCCAATGATAAGGTTATCCCTGATAAGGAGTTGATAGAAAGATTTGAGCAGTTGTTCAGCGAGGTAAACATGTTAGAACTCGGCAAGGGTCCTAGCCACGCAGAAATACAGTTTGTCGGGCCAAAAGCGAAGATTAATAATTGGAAGGCTACTCATCTCCCTACCCGGATGGAGCCTTGGTAGTCTGCTTTGATTTTTCTTTAAGTTTGTATGGATTATTTCAGGGTTGTAATCCGAATTTCAGTTTGTTTTAAGTATGCAAACCTTGTTATATTCCATTTTAATGAAATTTTTTCCTGTTTTTTACTCCTGATAAATTTTATATTTTTGTTTTTCTTCTTTTCTTTTCTGTACAGTTACTTTTACGCTGGTTCTAATGATATGATGTGCATAAGGAATCCTCAACCCAGTCTAAGAAATCAATATGAGATAATGGTTCAAGAGGTCGAGTGTGATTACGAGTCAGAATTTGACGAAGATGAGGAGATTAGTAAAGAATTAAGTCATTTTGAGGAAAAATCTAAGCCCAATTTGAATGATACCGAAGCCATCAATTTAGGGAACACGAGTAATATCAGAGAGACTAAAATAAGCATCCATCTCGAACCCAAAACTCAGAAAGAATTGATCGAAATGCTCATGGAGTACAAAGATGTGTTTGCATGGTCGTATGACGACATGCCAGGTTTAAGCACTGATCTGGTTGTTCACAAATTGCCCACTGATCCGACATTCCCTCCTGTCAAGCAAAATTTGAGAAAATTCAAAATTGACATGAGTGTGAAGATTAAAGAAGAAATAACCAAGCAGCTGGATGCGAAGGTTATTCGAGTCACTCGATATCCTGAATGGTTGGACAATGTAGTTCCAGTACCGAAGAAGGATGGCAAGATCAGATTATGCGTTGATTACCGCAATCTGAACAAAGTAAGCCCAAAGGATAACTTCCCATTACCCAATATCCACATCCTGATTGATAATTGTGCGAGGCGTGAGATTGGATCTTTTTGTGGATTGCTATGCTGGGTATCATCAGATTCTGATGGATGAAGAAGATGCAGAGAAGACGACATTCATCATGTCGTGGGGAACTTATTGCTACAGAGTAATGCCATTTGGTCTAAAGAATGCTGGGGCAACATACATGCGAGCAATGACCACTGTATTCCATGATATGAGTCATAAAGATATTAAGGTGTACGTGGATGATGTAATCATCAAGTCAAAGCAGCAGGCCGACCACGTCGGATATTTGAGGAAGTCCTTTCAGAGGCTTCGCAGGTATGACATTAAACTTAACCCTACCAAGTGTGCATTTGGTGTTCCGTCCGGAAAGTTGTTGGGATTTATAGTCAGTCGGCGAGGCATTGAGTGGTATCCGTGGAAGATCAAGGCCATCCAAGAATTGCCGCCACCGAAAAACAAGACCGAAGTGATGAGTCTGTTGGGAAGGTTGAACTACATCCGCAGGTTTATTGCTCAGCTTACATCAACTTGTTAACCTATTTTTAGGTTATTGAAGAAGGATGTCGTGGTCAAATGGACTGAGGAATGTCAAGAGGCGTTTGATAAGATTGGGGTATTTGTCAAATCCACTTGTGCTGGTCCCACCTGAACCAGGAAGACCTTTGATTCTTTATTTGACGGTCTTGGAAAATTCATTTGGCTATGCACTGGGGCAGCATGACGTCACCGGTAGGAAGGAACAAGCCATCTACTATCTTAGCAAGAAGTTCATGGCTTATGAGGTTAAGTACACTTACCTTGAGAAGACATGTTGTGCCCCAACTTGGGTAGCTCAAAAATTGAAACATTATTTGTCGTCTTACACTACTTACCTCATTTCCCACTTGGATCCGTTGAAGTATATCTTTCAAAAGCCTATGCCCACAGGGAGACTTGCAAAGTGGCAGATTTTACTCATGGAGTTTGACATTGTCTATGTGACGAGGACTGCAATGAAAGGCCAAGCATTGGCTGATCACTTGGCTGAGAACCCGGTCGATGAAGAATATGAATTGCTGAAGACTTACTTTCCTGATGAAGAGACGATGCATATTGATGAGCTGGAACTAACTGAAAAGCCAGGTTGGAAACTGTACTTTGATGGGGCTGCAAACCTGAAAGGAGTTGGAATAGGGGCTGTGCTTATTTCCGAAACAGGACATCATTATCCTGTTATGGCTCAGCTTCGATTTTATTGTACCAACAACATGGCTGAATATGAGGCATGCATTTTGGGTTTACGGTTAGCTGCGGACATGGATGTCCAGGACGTTTTGGTCTTGGGAGACTCGGACCTCCTGGTACATCAAATTCAAGGAGAATGGGAAACACGGGATTTGAAACTCATACCGTATTGACAATGTTTGCATGATCTATGTCAACGGTTTTGACCGGTGGAGTTTAGGCACATCCCAAGAGTTCATAACGAAGTTGTCGATGCTTTGGCTACATTAGCATCAATGTTGCATCATCCAGACAAAGTTCATGTCGATCCATTTCATATCCAAGTTCGTGATTAGCATGCTTATTGTAATATGGTGGAAGACGAAACTTGATGGCGAACCATGGTTCTATGATGTCAACGAGTACCTCAGAAAGAGGATATACCCGGTTCAAGCCACGGAGATCAAAAGAGAGCAATTCGACGGTTGGCAAATGGATTTTTCCTCAATGGAGGAGTGTTGTATAAAAGAACACCAGACCTTGGATTGTTAAGATGTATAGATGCTAAACAAGCTACGACAATCATGACGGAAGTACATTATGGAGTTTGCAGGCCGCACATGAGCGGATACATAGTGGCGAAAAAGATCCTTCGAGCAGGGTATTATTGGCTCACTATGGAGCGGGATTAACTCAGCTTTGTGTGCAAATATCATCAATGCCAGATACACGGGGATTTGATTCACTCTCCGCCATCGGAATTGCACACAATGAAGGCACCGTGGCCCTTTGTTGCTTAGGGCATGGACGTCATTGGGCCTATTAATCCAGCAGCATCCAACGGGCACAACTTCATTATGGTGGCTATTGATTATTTTACCAAATGGGTTGAGGCTAGAACTTTCAAGTCTGTAACCAAGAAGGCAGTGGTTGGTTTTGTACACTCCAGTATCATCTGTCGATTTGGAATCCCAAAGGTAATCATCACAGATAACAGTGCTAATCTTAACAACAATTTGATGAAAGAGGCAGGTCAACAGTTTAAGATTACACATTGCAATTCCACCCCCATATCTTCCTAAGGCGAATGGAGCAGTTGAGGCAGCCAACAAGAACATAAAGAAAATACTGAGGAAAATGGTAGAAAGTTCTAGGCAATGGCATGAGAAGTACCATTTACGTTATTGGGTTATTACACTACTGTTCGTACGTTAGTAGGTGCAACTCCTTATCTGTTGGTATATGGCATTGAAGCAGTAATTCCTGCGGAAGTTGAAATCCCATCTCTTCGGATTGTCGCCGAGGCTGAGATTGATGATGATGAGTGGGTCAAAACCCGTTTGGAGCAGTTGAGTTTGATTGACAAAAAAAGATTGGCAGCAGTATGTCATGACCAATTGTATCAAAAAAGGATGGCAAGAGCGTATAACAAGAAGGTGCGTCCCAGAAGGTTTGAAGCGGGACAGCAAGTGTTGAAACGGATCTTTCCATATCAAGCTGAAGCAAAGGGCAAGTTCGCCACGAACTGGCAAGGACCGTTCATTGTAACCAGAGTATTATCCAATGGCGCTTTATGTTTAACAGATATTGAAGGAAAATGCATAGATATGGCTATCAATTCTGATGCAGTCAAGAGATATTATATATGATTTCTTTAGTAGAATCACTGATTGTTTGTACTTGGCATTATCTCGAAGGTTGAAATGACGAAGGCAATTTGTTCTGCTATCTAAACACTTTACCCTCTGTTCACCTCTTTGAGCCTTATTTATTTTATTTCGTACCCCAATTTTGGAATCAATAACCAAGAAGAAAGGAAAAAAGAAGAAAGAAAAGAAAAAAAATATATATAAAGAAAAGAAAAACAGGAAAGGAAAACATAAATAATAAGTGACGAGAAAACTGAAACAGTCTCCGGAGCAGCTTGTTTCGGACTTATCCCCAAATTTTCAACATCATCAGGGAACCACCACCCAATCACCACAAATCCCAAAGACAGTTCTGTACCTTCCACCAACTACCCCTATTTTAGTGGCCCCTGCACCAGCCCCACTCCACAGGTCTTCCAGTGAGCCTATATTCCAAACGCATGATAATCAATACTACCCTCCCAAACCCGCCTTCAAATCACCTGAACCGTATCCTTACCATCCTTAACTTGGTGTCTCCACAGAACCGCAAAAGCAACCCAAGAATCCGGAGCAGGAAGAAATGTTTCGAAAAGTAAAAAGCCTGGAGCAATCTTTCAGGAATATGCAAGGTTTGGGCAGCCAAGTCAGTGTGGCGTATAAAGATTTATGTTTGTTCCCAGATGTTCAGCTACCAGCAAGGTTCAAGATGCCTAAGTTCGATATGTATGACGGGCATGGTGATCCGGTGGCACATTTGCAAGGATTTTGCAGCAAAATGAGAGGGGCGGGTGGAAAGGATGAGTTACTGATGGCATACTTCAGCCAGAGTTTGAGCGGGTCTGCATTAGAATGGTATACGCAACAGGACCATGGTAGGTGGTATACCTGGGATGATTTGGCACAACCGTTCGCCGACCACTTCCAGTACAATCTACAAATCATTCCAGATCGTCTGTCATTGATAAAACAGGAGAAAAAACCCAGAGTGAGTTTCAGGGAGTACGGTTCCCGTTGGAGGGAACAAGCTACGAGGATCGACCCTCTGATGAAAGTGGGAGAGATCGTTGATTACTTTTTGCAAAGATTGGAGCCGACTTATTTTGGTCACTTGGTAACGGCGATTGGCAAGTCTTTCAATGAGGTTGTGAAAATGGGCGGCATGATCGAGGAAGGACTTAAGTCCAACAAGATCATGAGTTACTCGGCAATCAAAGAAATCACTCAAGCAATCCAGAGCGGCACCGTGGGTTTGCTCGGGAAGAAGAAGAAAGAAGATGTTGCGACGGTTGAGTCCAGAGCTTGGTTCGGATCCAGAGGCCCCTCACCCTACTATAACCATCCTCCACCCCACCCTCAAACTTACCCCCACACTCCATATAGCCCACCCCAACACTACTACCTACATCCCGAAGCTCCTTTTTCTGTTCACCATGCCCAAGCATACAACTAACCTCCAGCTCACAACCAATGGCGTGCTCCCGCTCCGCAGAATAGAAACCCTCCCGGTCAAAATTTCCGACCTAATCCGGCATTCAGGGGTGACAGGGCACAAAAGAAGAAAACATTCACTCCATTAGGGGAATCATATACCAGTCTGTTCCACAGGCTCAGACAACTGAATATGCTAAGGCCAATACCATCTAAACTACCAAATCTACCTCCAAAAAACCTTGATTACTCAGTCAGTTGCGAGTATTGTTCAGGTACCCCGAGGCATGATACCGAGAAGTGTTGGCATTTGAAGAGTGAAATACAAGAGCTCATTGACACTAACATAATTTAAGTGCAAGCTTCTGAGGTACCCAACATCAACAGGAATCCAATGCCAGCCCACCCAGAGGCGAACATGATTGAAATTGTGCATAAAAGGGGAGAGCCGAAGAAGCCATCACAGACCATAATGACCATTCAGTCCAGTGAGACACAGAAAATTGAACAAACAACAGGGGAAAGGTCAGCGCTCGAGTTGATTGAAAAGAGCGTTGGGCCATTGGCGACAGTGAACAAGGGGTCTCCAAGCCCGATCACAACGAGACAGGAGAGAGTAAAGGTGATTGTACTGGGAGCAGTCAGCAAACCCGTCATAACTGTGGAAGGAGCCCGTGTCGATCAAGTTATCATCAAGCCGGTAACCCAATTTCCAATAATCAGTAGCGAGGATGTTCCGTGGAACTACGGACAAGTGGCAGTGATGTATAAAGGAAAGGAGGTCAAGGAGGAGGTCTGTGAGACTTAAGGGTTAACTCGGTCGGGAAGATATTTTGCTCCTGTAGATTTGATGAAAGCCAAGGATAATTCAGCTTCAGCAAAGAAACCCGTGACCGAAGAGGAAGCAGAAGAGTTTCTAAAAAAGATGAAGATGCAGGACTATTCCATTGTAGAACAGTTAAAGAAGACACCGGCGTAGATTTCCTTGCTTTCATTATTGATCCACTCGGACGAACATTGCGGAGCATTAATGAAAATCTTGAACGAGGCACATGTCCCTGACAAAATCACTATGAATCACTTGGAGTAAATAGCCAACAAAATCTTCGAAGTAAACAGGGTCACTTTCTCTGATGATGAATTGCCCATAGAGGGCACGGAACACAACAGGGCCCTTTATCTGGTAGTAAAATGTGAAAGCTCTATGGTCACACAGGTATTAGTTGACAACGGTTCGAGTGCAAACATCTATCCCCTCTCCACTCTAACCAAACTGAAAGTAGAGAACGGGAGGATCCATAAGAATAGTATCTGTGTGCGAGGATTCGATGGCGGGGGCAAAGACTCAGTCGGGGACATAGTGTTGAAATTGGCGATAGGACCAGTGGAGTTCACAATGGAATTTCAAGTACTGGATATAGCTGTCTCATACAATCTGCTATTGGGTCGACCGTGGTTCCACGCCGCTAAGGCAGTACCGTCAACTCTTCANTTCCACGACGCTAAGGCAGTACCGTCAACTCTTCACCAGATGATCAAGTTCGAATAGGACAGGCAGGAGATAGTGGTGCATGGGAAGAATTTGTGCGCACACAGCGACACCATTGTGCCATTTATAGAAATGGAAGATGACAAGGGGTCGTGGGTCTATCAATTTTAGACACAATGACAGTCGAGAAAGTGCAAGAGGGGAAGTGTATCCCTAACCCAAAGGTAACGGCTGCATCGGTCATGGTAGCATACGAAATTCTTGAAGAATGGGTTCGTACCAGGTAAAGGTCTAGGATGTGCTTTACAAGGCATCATACAACCAGTGTCCCTCCCTGAAAATGCGGGAACGTTTGGTCTAGGATTCCAACCCACAGCCGCAGACATAAGAAGAGCCAAAACAGAGGGCATCCAAGAATTGTCGCGACCGAAAAACAAGACCGAAGTGATGAGTCTGTTGGGAAGGTTGAACTACATCCGCAGGTTTATTGCTCAGCTCACATCAACTTGTTAACCTATTTTTAGGTTATTGAAGAAGGATGCCGCGGTCAAATGGACTGAGGAATGTCAAGAGGCGTTTGATAAGATAAAGGGGTATTTGTCAAATCCACCTGTGTTGGTCCCACCTGAACCAGGAAGACCTTTGATCCTTTATTTGACGGTCTTGGAAAATTCATTTGGCTATGTACTGGGGCAGCATGACATCACCGTCAGGAAGGAACAAGCCTTCTACTATCTTAGCAAGAAGTTCACGGCTTATGAGGTTAAGTACACTCACCTTGAGAAGACATGTTGTTCCCTAACTTGGGTAGCTCAAAAATTGAAACATTATTTGTCGTCTTACACTACTTACCTCATTTCCCACTTGGATCCGTTAAAGTATATATTTCAAAAGCCTATGCCCACAGGGAGAGTTGCAAAGTGGCAGATTTTACTCCCGGAGTTTGACATTATCTATGTGACGAGGACAGCAAAGAAAGCCCAAGCATTGGCTGATCACTTGGCCGAGAACTCAGTCGATGAACAATATCAATCGCTGAAGATTTACTTTCCTGATGAAGAGACGATGCATATTGATGAGCTGGAACTAACTGAAAAGCCAGGTTGGAAACTGTACTTTGATGGGGCTGCAAACATGAAAGGAGTTGGAATAGGGGCTGTGCTTATTTCCGAAACAGGACATCACTATCCTGTTACGGCTCAGCTTCGATTTTATTATACCAACAACATGGCCGAATATGAGGCATGCATTTTGGGTTTACGGTTAGCTGCAGACATGGATGTCCAGGACATTTTGGTCTTGAAAGACTCGGACCTCCTGATACATCAAATTCAAGGAGAATGGGAAACACACTCATACCGTATCGACAATGTTTGCATGATCTATGTCAACGATTTCGATCGGTGGAGTTTAGGCACATCCCAAAAGTCCATAACAAAGTAGTCGATGCTTTGGCTACATTAGCATCAATGTTGCATCATCCAGAAAAGTTCATGTCGATCCATTGCATATCCAAGTTCGTGATCAGCATGCTTATTGTAATATGGTGGAAGAGGAACTTGATGGCGAACCATGGTTCTATGATGTCAACGAGTACCTCAAAAAGGGGATATACCCGGTTCAAGCCACGAAGATCAAAAGAGAGCAATTCAACGGTTGGCAAGTGGATTTTTCCTCAGTGGAGGAGTATTGTATAAAAGAACACCAGACCTTGGATTGTTAAGATGTATAGATGCTAAACAAGCTACGACAGTCATGACGGAAGTACATTATGGAGTTTGCAGGCCGCACATGAGCGGATACATAGTGGCGAAAAAGATCCTTCGAGCAGGGTATTATTGGCTCACTATGGAGCGGGATTAAATCAGCTTTGTGCGCAAATGTCATCAATGCCAGATACACGGGGATTTGATTCACTCTCCGCCATCGGAATTGCACACAATGACGGCATCGTGGCCCTTTGTTTCTTAGGACATGGATTTCATTGGGCCCATTAATCCAGCAGCATCCAACGGGCACAGGTTCATTCTGGTGGCTATTGATTATTTTACCAAATAGGTTGAGGCTAGAACTTTCAAGTCTGTAACCAAGAAGGCAGTGGTTGGTTTTGTACACTCCAATATCATTTGTCGATTTGGAATCCCAAAGGTAATCATCACAGATAACGGTGCTAATCTTAACAGCAATTTGATGAAAGAGGCAGGTCAGCAGTTTAAGATTACACATTGCAATTCCACCCCCATATCTTCCTAAGGCGAATGGAGCAGTTGAGGCAGCCAACAAGAACATAAAGAAAATACTGAGGAAAATGGTAGAAAGTTCTAGGCAATGGCATGAGAAGTTACCATTTACGTTATTGGTTTATTGCACTACTGTTCGTACGTTAGTAGGTGCAACTCCTTATCTGTTGGTATATGGCACTGAAGCAGTGATTCCTGCGGAAGTTGAAATCCCGTCTCTTCGGATTGTCGTCGAGGCTGAGATTGATGATGATGAGTGGGTCAAAACCCATTTCCACACGATCCCATTCCATAATTCATAAGTGGATGGCGTGCCACACGATCCCATTTCATAATTCATATGTGGACGGCGTGCCTAACGATCCCATTTCACAATTCATAAGTGGACGGCGTAACACATGATCCCATATCACAATGAATAATACATATAATCTTTCTAGAGGAGGCCCTATTAGGGGAATTCAACAACATAACGATTTAACCCGGCCAGGGTACAACTATTTTCAAATCTTTGATCACCATCACTGCTCGATGAGGGAGCTCTTCGTCAATCCATTCAAAATACCCGCAAGAACTAACCTACACCATTATTAGAATTTATAGCAGTTTTGATTTTGTAAATAAAAAATAAAAATCAAGAAAGACCTAACACAACAAAAGAAAGAGCAGTTGAGTTTGATTGACGAAAAAAGATTGGCAGCAGTATGTCATGACCAATTGTATCAAAAAAGGATGGAAAGAGCGTATAACAAGAAGGTGCGTCCCAGAAGGTTTGAAGCGGGACAGCAAGTGTTGAAACGGATCTTTCCATATCAAGCTAAAGCAAAGGGCAAGTTCGCCCCGAACTGGCAAGGACCATTCATTGTAACCAGAGTATTGTCCGATGGCGCTTTATGTTTAACAGATATTGAAGGAAAATGCATAGATATGGCTATCAATTCTGATGCAGTCAAGAGATATTATGTATGATTTCTTTAGTAGAATCACTGATTGTTTGTACTTGGCATTATCTCGAAGGTTGAAATGACGAAGGCAATTTGTTCTGCTATCTAAACACTTTACCCTTTGTTCACCCTTTTGAGCCTTATTTATTTTATTTCGTACCCCTATTTTGGAATCAATAACCAAGAAGAAAGGAAAAGAGAAGAAAGAAAAGAAAAAAATATATATATAAAGAAAAGAAAAACAGGAAAGGAAAATATAAATAATAAGTGAAGAGAAAACTGAAACAATAAGGAATTCGGGTGAACTACGTTTGACCTGATTCCTCTTAAGGATACGTAGGCAGCTTCACAGCTCGGTCATCGGGAAGTAAAAATCAAAAGGTCCCCAAGCAAGAAACTGGGGCAGAAGGACATCTATTGTGGCCCATAAACTGCCAACTGATCCGACATGTCCGCTGGTCTAGCAGAATCTTAGAAAGTTCAAGCTTGACATGAGTTTGAAAATCGAGGAAGAAGTCACTAAGCAAGTCAAAGCTAAGGTTCTCAGGGTAGTAGAATACCCGACATGGTTAACCAATATCATTCCAGTGCCAAAGAAGGACGGGAAGGTCAGAGTCTGTGTCGATTACCGGGATCTCAACCGGGCCAGTCCGAAAGACGACTTCCCTTTACCGAACATACACATCCTGATCGACAATTGCGCCAAGCATGAGCTGCAGTCATTTGTAGATTGCTTCACTAGTTATCACCAGATCTGGATGGATGAAGAAGATGCTGAGAAAATGGCTTTCATTACGCCGTGGGGAATTTACTGTTACAAGATGATGTCGTTCGACCTTAAGAATGCAGGGGCCACCTACATGAGGGCCATGACTACTATTTTTCACAACATGATACATAAGGAAATTGAGGCATATGTGGATAATGTTATAATCAAGTCCAAGAAGGCCACTGATCAAATAGAAGATTTGAGGAAGTTCTTCAATAGATTTCGAAGGTACAACCTGAAATTGAATCCCGCGAAGTGCGCATTTATGGTACCCGCTGGAAAATTGTTGGGGTTTATTGTGAGTTGGAGGTATAGAACTAGATCCATAAAAGGTCAAAGCCATTCAAGAATAAGAAGGAGGTGTTGAGTTTCTTGGGAAGAATTAAATATATCAGTCGGTTTATAGCACAGTCTATAGTTATCTGTGAACCAATCTTTAAGATGTTAAAGAAGGACGCCGCTACCAAATAGACCGATAACTGTCAAAAGGCCTTCGACAGAATCAAGGAATACCTATCAAAACCACCAGTCTTGGTCCCACCCGAGCCAGGTAGACCCCTATTACTCTACATCGTAGTGTTAGATGGAGCCTTCAGTTGCGTTTTGGGGCAACACAATGAAACTGGGAGAAAAGAACAATCCATTTACTATCTGTGACCTGGTTCGAAACGCATTTTAACAACGTTGCTATCTTCTTTAAAAATATGAATAAAAGCGGTTAAAAAGTTAAAAATTTACACGTAGGTTCATAATTGTATAAAATCATATAATTAAGCCATTTATAACAGTTGAGCGACCGTGCTAGAACCACGGAACTCGAGAATGCCTAACACCTTCTCCCGAGCTAACAGAATTCCTTACCCAAATTTCTGGTTCGCGGACTTTTAAACAAAGTCATTCTTTTCCTCGACTCGGGATTTTAAACCGATGACTTGGGGCATCATAAATCTTCCAAATGGCGACTCTGAATATTTCAATAATAATCCCATTTCGATTGTTACTTCAAGTTGGAAATAAATCCCTTTATAATACCCTCACGGGTGTAGTAAGAAAAAGGAGGTGTGACAGCTCTGGCGACTCTACTGGGGACAAGAACCCAGAAATTCGGTTCAGGGTTCGAGAATTCGAGCTTGGAATAATTGTTATATTTGTATTTGTTTATTATCGGATTTTATTACATGTTTGGGACTAATGTGCAAAATATTGCTTTTTACCGCTTTGATATTATTTGAATTGTATATATAAAACTGTTACGAAACCCCTCTCTTCTCACCTTCGGGGATGTGCTCGCTGGTCGAGACTCCCTATTCTATTAGTGTCATACCTTAAAGTAAGAAAGAGGCCGGAAAAGTTACTAAGCCGGATGGCCTTTTGGTTCCCGGTACGTAGCCCCCTCCTCGACTCGAGTTGTCCGCTTGGGTACATAGTCTAGAACATATACCCAAGTTTTGAACCTAGAATAACTCAGCATCATGCTGAATCCCTAGTAGGAACGTTTATTTGCATCATGTGCATTTTGACACAGGGGACTCAACACAGGAGTTGGGTCCGTCTAGGACAGGTGTACCCGGAATAATGGTCCATCCTGATGCATCCTACTTGTGCATTTATTTGTTTCGGACTTGCATGCTGACCGGTTTGCGAATATTTGGAAAAAAATATATAGCATTATGAGGGTAAAGAGAGTTAATCGCCTGTTTTAAAAAAACACAATGTCCAAATAGTGTCGAAACTTTGCCCAATTTTTGAAAAATGAGAAAAAGAAAAGAAAAAAAAACTTTTGGTTTTCAAAAAATAGTTTATTTGTTTGTCAATAAAATGAGAAGAAGAAAATCTTGTTCTCAAAAATAGAGTTGTGTTCAAAAATAATAGTCGTTCTATTTTCCGATAAAAAATTAAAAAAAATAAAAAGGGGTCTGTATTTTGCTTTCGAGAAGAGTCCGTTTTATTTGCCCGAACTACGTCAGTTTGATTCTCATCGGATAAGAGATATGTAGGAAACCCCCATCGGGTCCAACTTCTTTTTGTAAAAAATATCCCAAAATTAACAAAATTTTATAGGTGAGGTGATGCCGTTTTTGTCAAAAATAGCCGAATGTTCCTGAAAGGGACGCCGGAAGGCTAATTTTGCATAAACAATTACCTTTGGTCTTTTCTAATTTTTTGCCCAGTTAGCAGGCACAACCTTAAAATCTTCCTCCGGAGGTGCTGAAAGGTCGTATCTGCAAAATTGGCTTTTCGGTTTTAGAATTAAAAATATGAAAAGGGGTCAATTTTGACTTTGGAGTCACATAGAATAAATCATGACTGTTTCACTTAATAACCTTAATAAATGTGCAGGATAAGCACAATCCAGAATGAAACTTTCTCATTCATAAGCAAAATCCATTTGGAGTTGCGGATGTGGTGGAATGATCTAGGTGGAGAAGGGCAAAACGAGTTCAAGAAGTATTTGGGGGGCCTTCCCGGACTGTTGGAAATTATACCCAGGGGAGACATCATTAGGAGCATCCAGCCTTATGCCCCGTATCGGGTTTTGAGACATCTAGGGAGGTGCCAGATAGTGCCTAAAGACGAAGATCTCAGTATCCGGGTAGTTGAGATTGGACCTGATGGTCAGTTTCCTGAAGCAACAGTCCGCCAGATCTAGAGTGAATGTCAATACCTGGCGGCAAATACTTGTGTATGGGATCGATCTAAAGGAGAAGACACCTGGGTATCATGCTTGGTATAATAAAGAAATTGCATTTGGGAGGCCTGCCAAAAGACCCCACCTCTATGATTTTGTCGAATCGTCACAGGAAAAGTGGTACGGGTTGGTTAAAGAACGCGAGTACAGGGCTACAATAGGCAAATTGGAGAAGCAAGCCATGGAAATTCAATTTAAAAAGGATGTTCAAGCTGCTGCAGATGAGGGGAAAAAGAAGAAGCTAATCCAAGAAAATGAGGCCCTTAAGGCTCAGATCCAAAAAATGAGAATAGCTGTCAGAAAACCAAAAAGGAATCGGGCTGACCAAAAACTCATAAACGAACTTAAAGGGAAAGCCCGGGAATGCCAAGAAGACTTGGAAAGATCTGAAGCTAGCTTGGCAAGGGTCCAGGCCAGATGGACGAAAGGTGCAAAAGAGCGGGCACTTCATATGCAGCAGATGAAGATGGATTATGAGGGGAGCGTCACTGTCCTGAGAGGAACGATAGCCACTCTTGAAGATAGGGTATTCAGGCAAGCTAGAGATTCCAGAGCAAATAGGACACATTGTTACGACCTGATGGCGCGGATGGAGGAACAAATGCATAAGTTTCAAGATCAACTCCTTCATAATTCTCGTGTGCTGGAAACCCGAGATCAACATATTGGACGGATACTGCAGGAAAAGAATAGGATTAGAGAAGAGGTCGCAAACATCGCACATTACATTATTGCAAAATGCCGAGCATGCGAGAACATGACCCGTACCACCTTTTTTGCAACAGTGATGACATTCGTCCGGCAAATAATGAGCAATTTGGATAAGCTCCAAAGGGATCTCGCACAAAGGCTTGCGGCAAGGCCGAATAACGCCTCGCGGGCCCCAGGAAATTTTAAGGCATTAATGTATTCTTAATCTTTATTTTGAGTCTGTATTTTCATATTAAAGTTTGTAAGTCGATTTCTTTTCAAGTTTGCTTTGTTGCCCTTTCAAAGTTTGTAACTTCTTCCAAGTGTTATAATAAGAGCGGTTGTTTTTTGAAAACATTTGGCTATGTATTTTTACATCGGCAGAACTACGCACGGTCTGATTCATGCGGGGACATGATACGTAGGCAATCCATATAAGATTCGACCACCACTAAAAAGAAGAAAAAGAAAAGAGAGGGAAAATGAAAATAACAAAAATAAGGGAAAGTTTGAGGGATGTTAAAAAAGGGGCACAATTTTGAAAAGCCGGAATGACGCATGCAACTGAAGCAAACACATGATAGAAATGATTAACTGCCTAGGTGCATCGCATCCCAACGTGCGTTTGCATATATGTCAAACTCTAGAAACTAACAAGTTTGTTGCTTGTTCAGAGAATCCAAGCAGTTAGTTTACCTAAAGCATACTGGCATATTACCATTATCAAACTAGATCAAAGGGACCGATACCAGAGATCATGTCTAGCCCCGATAGAGAAGGAAGCGCCGAGGTAGAAGAGGTAGACGTACAAGCGATGAAAGATGAGATGTATAAGTTGAAACAGCAAATGGTTGAGATGTACCAGGCCTGGACGAGGGGTCAGCCACCACCAGCCTATCCCGCTAACCCTACTTTCCTCCCAATACCCACCCAGTCTCCGGAGCAGCTTGTTTCAGACTTATCGCTAAATTTTCAACATCATTAGGGAACCGCCACCCAAACACCACAAATCCCAAAGACAGTTCTGTGCCTTCCACCAACTACCCCTGTTTTAGTGGCCCCTGCACTAGCCCCACTTCACAGGTCTTCCAGTGAGCCTATATTCCAAATGCAGGATAATCAATACTACCCTCCCGAACCCACCTTCAAATCACCTGAACCGTATCCTTACAATCCTCAACTTGGTGTCTCCACAGAACCAGAAAAGCAACCCAAGAATCCGAAGCCGGAAGAAATGTTTCGAAAAGTAAAAAGCCTGGAGCAATCTTTCAGGAATATGCAAGGTTTGGGCGGCCAAGTCAGTGTGGCGTATAAAGATTTATGTTTGTTCCCAGATGTTCAGCTACCAGCAGGGTTCAAGATGCCTAAGTTCGATCTGTATGACGGGCATGGTGATGCATTTGCAAGGATTTTGCAGGAAAATGAGAGGGGCGGGTGGAAAGGATGAGTTACTGATGGCATACTTCAGCCAGAGTTTGAGCGGGTCTGCATTAGAATGGTATACGCAACAGGACCATGGTAGGTGGTATACCTGGGATGATTTGGCACAAACATTCGCCGACCACTTCCAGTACAATCTACAAATCATTCCAGATCGTCTGTCATTGATAAAACTGGAGAAAAAACCCAGAGTGAGTTTCAGGGAGTATAGTTCCCGTTGGAGGCTACGAGGGTCGACCCTCTAATGAAAGGGGGAGAGATGGTTGATTACTTTTTGCAAGGATTGGAGCCGACTTATTTTGGTCACTTGGTAACGGCGATTGGCAAGTCTTTCAATGAGGTTGTGAAAATGGGAGGCATGATCGAGGAAGGACTTAAGTCCAACAAGATCATGAGTTACTCGACAATCAAAGAAATCATTCAAGCAATCCAGAGCGGCACCGGGGGTTTGCTCGGGAAGAAGAAGAAAGAAGATGTTGCGATGGTTGAGTCCAGAGCTTGGTTCGGATCCAGAGGCCCCTCACCCTACTATAACCATCCTCCACCCCACCCTCAAACTTACCCCCACACTCTATATAGCCCACCCCAACACTACTACCCACATCGCGAAGCTCCTTTTTCTGTTCACCACGCCCAAGCATACAACTAACCTCCAGCTCACAACCAATGGCGTGCTCCCGCTCCGCAGAATAAAAACCCTCCCGGTCAAAATTTCCGACCTAATCCGGCATTCAGGGGTGACTGGGCACAAAAGAAGAAAACATTCACTCCATTGGGGGAATCATATACCAGTTTGCTGTGAGCACGTGATTTTTACCCTAAGCAAATTATTCCAAAAATGTCAAATAAAATGATTTTACAATTTTAAGAATTTTGTTGCATTCTTTTATTAATTGGTCACATAATAAATCATTTTAAAAGTACAAAATATACATATGCATTAAGATTTTTAATTTTTACATTTTTTAGTATTAATGCATTTTGGGAAAAACAAATAGATGAAAAATCGGAAAAATAGTTCATTTTAGCTTTTTAGTGTTTTAATTGAAAATTACTACAAAAGGGTTATTAAATAAATTTTAGAGTTTAATTAGTATAATTGTTAAGTTTAATTTCAATTTTATAAAAATCAGAAAAAATATACATATATATACATATATATACACAAAGAGTTGGGCCAAAAACACACCCAAAACACCCCTAAAGTACCCAGCCCAAAACAATTATAGCCCACCCGTCCGGTCTCTATATGTAGGAAAATCAAACGACGTCGTTCAGTCGTAGGAAATCTAGACCGTTGAATTTTGATCAAACGGTCAGACAATACAAGCCAGTTTACTTACCAAACGACGACGTTTTGAATCGTTAAATCTGGACCGTTCATTTGTTTGATCCAACGGGCAGGATTGAACCGTCACCCAATTAAATGACGTCGTCCCATTTTATAATATCAGATCATGCAATATACCAGTGAACGACGTCGTGTGAGGTTCCAAGATTTGATCTCGACCGTCTATACGCATAAATCTAACGGTCCCTAAACTATCAACACTTATACATAAAATTGTCTGAAGATGAATCAAACATCAGAGGCAATACTTCGTCTTCCTCGTATCTCTATAGGTCACCGGACTAGTTCGTCGCCGGTAGATGCCACCACCCCCTTTGCTTCCCAAAATAACATCCTAGAAAGCCCTGAATCCCCTCTCTTCATTCTCATAAACCTTTTCCTTCGAATTAATCTCCAGGCCTTCGAATATCCCTTTTTGTGTTGCCGGAACCCTCCTCCGGCGAACACAAGTTATGCCAAATGAACCCATCTTTACACCATAGAACCACCTTGACCCCCTCTACATTTATCTGGTAGTCTCTTGGCTCGAATGTAGCCAGAACTACTCGTATATAATTTTTAAAGAATCTCTGGCCTTAAGACCATCTTCCAATTTCTAT
>MU785525.1:119811-154804 GCA_026770625.1 Nicotiana glauca
TGTTCAGTATTGTCCCTAATTGTGGGAATGGCGGCTCGATAGCTACGTAATGAGTATGTTGGCACTGTGTAATATTTCTATATGACTTGGTAACGACGAAGAAGCCTGCAGGATAGTAGATGGATTGTTAAGTGATTCGATTCCTTTTGTGGCTTAATGTGTAGTCTGAATAGTGGGCGCGTGAAGAATATTTTCGTATCTCCTGGTTGGAAGTTAAGTGCAATACTTGTGGCGGAATGAGTTCAGACTCAGGAAGACTAAAATGGCTATGTTAGGTGTATGATGGTGGAAGATGTGCTAAAATACTAAATTGAGGCGAAGCAGGTGGGGTATCTCCTGCGGAGTGTTCTTAAGGGGTACGATTTTTATGTATATTGTTAGAAGATCTCGTGTGTAATTGAAATGTATGTGTTGTAATTTGAAAATTTGGGTCGCTTCAGAGAGTGGACCCCGTTGACGTGGGGATGAATGCAAGGCTTGTAGAGGATTTCAGTATCCGAGGATCTATGCTTTCATAAACTAATAAATTATTTGAGTTAATCTCACTATNGTTGTCTATGTGACGAGGACTGGAATGAAAGCCTAAGCATTGGCTGACCACTTGGCCGAGAACCCGGTCGATGAAGAATATGAATCGCTGAAGACTTACTTTCCTGATGAAGAGATGATGCATATTGATGAGCTGGAACTAACTGAAAAACCAGGTTGGAAACTGTACTTTGATGGGGCTGCAAACATGAAAGGAGTTGGAATAGGGGCTGTGCTTATTTCCGAAACAGGACATCACTATCTTGTTACGGCTCAGCTTCGATTTTATTGTACCAACAACATGGCTGAATATGAGGCATGCATTTTGGGTTTACAGTTAGCTGCGGACATGGATGTCCAGGACGTTTTGGTCTTGGGAGACTCGGAACTCCTGGTACATTAAATTCAAGGAGAATGGGAAACACGGGATTTGAAACTCATACCGTATCGACAATGTTTGCATGATCTATGTCAACGGTTTCGATCGGTGAAGTTTAGGCACATCCCAAGAGTCCATAACGAAGTTGTCGATGCTTTGGCTACATTAGCATCAATGTTGCATCATCCAGACAAAGTTCATGTCGATCCATTGCATATCCAAGTTCGTGATCAGCATGCTTATTGTAATATGGTGGAAGAGGAACTTGATGGCAAACCATGGTTCCATGATGTCAAGGAGTACCTCAGAATGAGGATATACTCGGTTCAAGCCATGGAGATCAAAAGAGAGCAATTCGACAGTTGGCAAGTGGATTTTTCCTTAGTGGAGGAGTGTTGTATAAAAGAACACCAGACCTTGGATTGTTAAGATGTATAGATGCTAAACAAGCTACGACAGTCATGACGGATGTACATTCTGGAGTTTGCAGGCCGCACATGAGCGGACACATAGTGGCAAAAAAGATCCTTCGAGCAGGGTATTATTGGCTCACTATGGATCGGGATTGTATCAGCATTGTGCGCAAATGTCATCAATGCCAGATACACGGGGATTTGATTTACTCTCCGCCATCGGAATTGCACACAATGACGGTACCGTGACCCTTTGTTGCTTGGGGCATGGACGTCATTGGGCCTATTAATCCAGCAGCATCCAACGGGTACAGGTTCATTCTGGTGGCCATTGATTATTTTACCAAATGGATTGAGGCTAGAACTTTCAAGTCTATAACCAAGAAGGCAGTGGTTGGTTTTGTACACTCCAGTATCATCTGTTGATATGGAATCCCAAAGGTAATCATCACAGATAACGGTGCTAATCTTAATAGCAATTTGATGAAAGAGGCAGGTCAGCAGTTTAAGATTACACATCGCAATTCTACCCCCATATCTTCCTAAGGCGAATAGAGCAGTTGAGGCAGCCGACAAAAACATAAAGAAAATACTGAGGAAAATGGTAGAAAGTTTGAGGCAATGGCATGAGAAGTTACAATTTACGTTATTGGGTTATTGCACTACTATTCGTACGTCAGTAGGTGCAACTCCTTATCTGATGGTATATGGCACTGAAGCAGTGATTCCTGCGGAAGTTGAAATCCCGTCTCTTCGGATTGTCGCCGAGGCTGAGATTGATGATGATGAGTGGGTCAAAACCCATTTAAAGCAGTTGAGTTTGATTGACGAAAAAAGATTGGCAGCAGTATGTCATGGCCACTTGTATCAAAAAAGGATGGCAAGAGTGTATAACAAGAAGGTGCGTCCCAGAAGGTTTGAAGCGGGACAGCAAGTGTTAAAACGAATCTTTGCACATCAGGCTGAAGCAAAGGGCAAGTTCGCCCCGAACTGGCAAGGACCGTTCATTGTAAAAAGAGTATTATCCAATGGCGCTTTATGTTTAACAGATATTGAAGGAAAATGCATAGATATGGCTATCAATTCTGAGGCAGTCAAGAGATAATATGCATGATTTCTTTAGTAGAATCACTGATTGTTTGTATTTGGCATTATCTCGAAGGTTGAAATGACGAAGGCAATTTGTTCTGCTATCTAAACACTTTACTCTTTGTTCACCCCTTTGAGCCTTCTTTATTTTATTTTGTACCCTTCTTTTGGAATCAATAACCAAGAAGAAAGGAAAAAAGAAGAAAGAAAAGAATATATATATATATATATATATATATATATATATATATATATATATATAAAGAAAAGAAAAATAGGAAAGGAAAATATAAATAATAAGTGAAGAGAAAACAGAAACAATAAGGAATTCGGGTGAACTACATTTGACCTGATTCCTCTTAAGGATACGTAGGCAGCTTCACGGCTCGGTCATCGGGAAGTAAAACTCAAAAGTTCCCCAAGCAAGAAACTGGGGCAGAAGTACATCTATTATGGCCCATAAACTGCCAACTGATCCGACATGTCCGCTGGTCTAGCAGAAGCTTAGAAAGTTCAAGCTTTACATGATTTTGAAAATCGAGGAAGAAGTCACTAAGCAAGTCAAAGCTAAGGTTCTCAGGGTAGTAGAATACCCGACATGGTTAGCCAATATCATTCCAGTGCCAAAGAAGGACGGGAAGTTCAGAGTCTGTGTCGACTACCGGGATCTCAACCGGGTCAGTCCGAAAGACGACTTCACTTTGCTGAACATACACATCCTAATCGACAATTGCGCCAAGCATGAGCTGCAGTCATTTGTAGATTGCTTCACTGGTTATCACCAGATCTGGATGGATGAAGAAGATGCTAAGAAAACGGCTTTCATTACGCCGTGGGGAATTTACTATTACAAGATGATGTCATTCGGCCTTAAGAATGCAGGGGCCACCTACATGAGGGCCATGACTACTATTTTTCACAACATGATACATAAGGAAATTGAGGCATATGTGGATAATGTTATAACCAAGTCCAAGAAGGCCACTGATCACATAGAAGATTTGAGGAAGTTCTTCAATAGATTGCGAAGGTACAACCTGAAACTGAATCCCGCGAAGTGCGCATTTATGGTACCCGTTGGAAAATTGTTGGGGTTTATTGTGAGTTGGAGGTATAGAACTAGATCCATAAAAGGTCAAAGCCATTCAAGAATAAGAAGGAGGTGTTGAGTTTCTTGGGAAGAATTAACTATATCAGTCGGTTTATCACACAGTCTATAGTTATCTGTGAACCAATCTTTAAGATGTTAAAGAAGGGGCAGAAGTAATGTTTCAAATGAGAAAGTTGGTTCCAAAAGTTGTAATTCTAACCCGTGGATTTGGTTTGAACTTTTAGATAGCCTTTTCTTTCCAAACCTATCCAAGAACCCATATTAACATCCAAAGAAAGACCTTCCGATCAGTCTTCAAGGGGTGCCAAGTCAAGCAAGTATAGATAATGCATATCAAGGGGTAATACTTCAGTTTTAAGCAAGAAGAATGAAAAATGAGAGTCTTGTTTAGTGAAAACCCGCAAGGGCACTGTAAGGCGACGTAAGCTGAAAGAAGTCCGAAAATGAGAGATTCTTGTTAGTGAAAACCCGCAAGGGCACTGTAACGCAATGTAAGTTGAGAGAAGTCCAAGAAATGAGAGAGTCTTATTGGTGAAAACCTTCACAGGCACCATAAGGCGACAAAGAACTGAGAAAGAAACGAACAAGTTAAGGTTGACGGCAGAAATCCGTCGAGGCATCAAGCATAACAAAGATAGAATTTAGTAGAGAATTGAATTATGAGAATTTCGAGACAGGAGCAAGAAAACTGGAAATTGATTGAATTGAGTAGACTGGGTTGATTAATCCGAAATGCACAACATTATCATTAGGATCGGCTATCCCATTCAGATAAGTCCTTTTTCTTTTCTCAAACGGTCTTCTAAGCGAAGACTTTCTCTTTTATTCTTATTTTTAGGAATCATCGCATTTCTTTTCTTTTGGCTAAGGATTTTACAATAATAAATTGATTCTAACAAATAAGAAGGAATTTCAAAGCTTACTACCAGTTTCCAATATGGTGCGAAGCGAAGTGTGGCTAGGACAGGCCGACGATGATATGATGAGACATGAAAGGCATCATTGGAAATCCAAATGATGAAATGGTCTAAGATTCCGTGAAAGAAATGGGATCAGATAAGAAATACTAGAAGTGGAAAGCGACAATGGGGAAGTTTGTGGATAAGGGTTAGTCAGAGGGTCGAAAATTCTCGACCGAGTTCAAGGCAGTCGGACAGAACCAAGCATGGAAAAGAGAGAAGGGAAAAACCATCCCCATCAGGAATATCACATCCAATCACCACACCTTAAACTTACCAACTTTTTCTTTGTGTTCGAAACAGGGACAAGAATTGTTATTGATAGCGGAGAAAAATTTTCGCAAAAAGAGAGCAAGTACCAAACAGCCACCAAACTGGGACAAAAAATTTTCTTTGTAATTGTTAAAGTTATGAAGTCAGGAGCCCGCCTGGAGAATAGAGGTGTAATTTTAAAGATGTGAAGTCAGGAGCCCTCCTGGAGAACAGAGGTGTAATTTTAAGGGTGTGAAGTTAGGAGACCGCCTGGAGAATAGAGTTGTAATTTTCAAAGTTACGAAGTCAGGAGCCCGCCTGGAGAACAGAGGTGTAATTTTTAAAGTTGTGAAGTTAGGAGCCCGCCTGGAGAACAGAGGTGTAATTTTAGAATTTTGAAGTCAGGAGCCTGCCTGGAGAACAGAGGTGTAATTGTTAAAGTTGTGAAGTCAGGAGCCCGCCTGGAGAACAGAGGTGTAATTGTTAAAGTTGTGAAGTCAGGAGCCCGCCTGGAGAACAGAGGTGTAATTGTTAAAATTGTGAAGTCAGGAGCCTTCCTGGAGAACAGAGGTGTAATTATTAAAGTTGTGAAGTCAGGAGCCCGCCTGGAGAACAGAGGTGTAATTGTTAAAGTTGTGAAGTCAGGAGCCCGCCTGGAGAACAGAGGTGTAATTGTTAAAGTTGTGAAGTCAGGATCCCGCCTGGAGAACAGAGGTGTAATTGTTAAAGTTGTGAAGTTAGGGGCCCGCCTGGAGAACAGAGATGTAATTGTTAAAATTGTGAAGTCAGGAGCTCGCCTGGAGAACGGAGGTGTAATTTATAAAGTTGTGAAGTCAGGAGCCCGCCTGGAGAACATAGGTGTAATTTTTAAAGTTGTGAAGTCAGGAGCCTGCCTGGAGAACAGAGGTGTAACTTTTTAAGTTTTGAAGTCAGGAGCCTGCCTGGAGAACAGAAGTGTACTTTTAAAGTTTTGAAGTCAGGAGCCCGCCTGGAGAACAGAGGTGTACCTTTTAAAGTCGTGAAGTCAGGATCCCACCTGGAGAACAGAGATATAGTTTTAAAGTTTTGAAGTTAGGAGCCCGCTTGGAGAATAGAGGAATACAATTAAAGTAAATAATTCAGGAGCCCGCCTAGAGAACAGAGGCGTATCTCTCAAGTTTGAAGTCAGGAACCCAACTCGTAGAACAGAGGTGTAATTTTTCGAAGTCAGGCGCCCGCCTGGAGAGTGGAGGAATACAATCCAAGTCAAGAAATTGGTGCAAGGCAGCAACAGAGGAATTGCTATAAGAGAATACAAGACAACAAGGCAACAAGAAACAGAGGAGCAAGTTTGAAGGTCCAGATAGGATTTTGTAATTCATAGACTATAGTCTAGTCTAGCTTCTTTATTTTTCGTGTAGCATGGTGTAATAAGGGGTGAGCAAGTAGCAGCAGCAACAGTAAACACAGTTTCATGGTAGTCCCAGCTACCAAAACTTCCCGAACTACATTGACCTGATTTCTTTTTAGCCAAGGATATGTAGGAGACCTTTGAAGTAGAGGTTCGGTCAAATCTTTCAAAAAATGCTTCACACAGAATATTCAAACGGGCAAAAATCGCTCGTATCCGCTCACTTTATCTTTGCACGAAAACTCTTCGTGTTTCCTGGCAAAGAGGGGCAGCTGTGAGCACGTGATTTTTGCTTATATAAATCATTCCCATAAAATTCAAAAAAAAAAACAATTTTTCTTTGTGTGCAATTTTGTGAATTTTCATGGTTTTCAGTTATTGTTTGTATTCATGTGTGTGCATGTCTATTTGATCAATTAATAAAAAATACAAAAAATATATATATATAGCATTTGTATTTAGGATTTAATTTTATAATTTTAGTTAAAAAAAATTAAAATGAAGGAAAAAACCATAAAATACATTCTTTCCGCATTTTGTTGTTCAATTGTTGATTTGGTATTTAAGTGTTTGTGATATTTGTTGTTTAGAGATAATTATTATTTTAAAGTTGATTTAGTTTTATAATTAATCTAGGTTTGTGTTTTATTTTATTAAAAGTTTTAAAAAATAAAAAGGAAAAGAAAAAGAATTGAGGAAAATCGGATTTGGGCCACTAATCCCAGCCCAAACCAAATACACCTAAAACCCAAACCAAACCAGCCCAAACCTAGCCCTATACACGGTCCAGCCTTGCCCTCACCCCAAACGATGTCGTTTTGGTCACACTCAATCCGGACCGTCGATCTCCTTAGATCGAACGGTCCAGTCCGCCTCTAGCATCAAAGAAATGACGCCGTTTCAACCTTGTTGATCTAAACCGTTCGTTTCCATTAAAGAATTTATCCAAGCCGTTGATCTCATTAGATCGAACGGCCTAGATTCATTCCACCATCTCGTATATATATTTCCAAATAGACCCTGCCCCCCCAAGCCAAACCCCACCCTCTCTCGTCTCTAACAACTCAGAGACAGGCATGAATCCACCGCCTTACACTGTCGCCTTCCGCCCGCCGAAAATTGCTTACGGCGGCAGACGGTGGCCAAACCACTCCAGTTTTACACCATCGATTCACCTTGACCTCCCCATCCCCGATTCACCCTCATCTTTCTTCGAATCCCAGCCTACCTCCTCGAATAATCAAAACCTTAACAGCCCCTCCGCCGTGTCCGGTGGCACCATCTCCGATGGCCACCAAAATAACACTAAATGACCATCAGCACCTCCTCATCCCAAATCCAAACCCCCTTACTTCGAATGTTCCTGGGACGTGTAGAATATCCGATCTAAAGCCATGAACCCTAGCACCTCCCCAAAATTCCCCGGTGGCGGCGCCACCTCTCCTCAGCCCCAAATCAACACTAAATGTCCACCTAACCTCCCTCATCCCTAATCTATCACCATTTTCCTTCAAACTAGGCTGGAACCATTCAAATTTAGATTCAAATAAACGAACCCTAAAAAAACCAAACCCCTGGATTGATACGAAGTTGGAAAATTGAGGTCGGTTGATAACATGAAGTTAGATGTAACAGTTATTAGTGTGCTGAATTTGCTATAGTAGTTTAATTAGACTGTATGAACTTTTTTCCAGACTTTTATGAGTATAATATTAGCTGTAAGTCAGTAAGTTCAAGTGTGATTATTATGTTAGTTTGAGGTTCAAAATTATCATGTGTAGTCATACCCATATAAAACTAAACAGGTCCTGTAGTTCAAACATAATATTTGCCTTAGTTTACTTATCATATGCTTATGGGTGGTCATCATATGTTTGTTGAACGGATAGCTACATCATATGTTTGTTAAATGGTCCAGGAACGAATTAAGAACTTCAGTAGTCACTTTTATTTTCAGTCCATAGCTAAGCTGGTTTTAAGATGTATGAATTGGAACTAAAAGGCGGTTAAAATTCCAGATCGAATGTATTGTTTATCAATGTGCAAAATAGGCTAAAACTGTAAGGGACGTTTGCATTTTAAAATCAGCATGCCTTCGATATGAATAAATTGTGCATTTTGCTTTACAAAATTGTTTACTGGCCCAAAGTAATACCTAATATCAGATTTGGGTTCATTCATGAGCCGAATCATGTGCCCTTTTTTGTTTAAATGAGAATTAGGCTTATTGGCATTATCAGAAGCGCAAATGATTTAAATTAATTCATGTGTGCTAAGTGATGGTTTGAGCTGGGATTAGATCGTTGAATCCCCATTTACAGCTTGCTTTTTTATTTGGACCTGATCTCGAGGCCCGAACCCTTTAATGCTTTCAATAATAATTAATTTGTAGCGCTAATTAATTAAGTTGCTTAGAGACAATCATTAGTAGAAAATAATATTTCATTTTAGGATATCCTTAAAATAATTTGAGGTGGGTCGAGCCACATAAAATTCCAATTGCATGGCCCTCCCTTTATTTAATCTTGAATTGATCCTTAGAACTAGAGGCGTACCATTTAGCAAATTTTATGGCCCTCGCAAAGTCCAAACGCGTAGTTGCTTTAGCCGCATGTTTAATAATATTACTTTCCTAAATTCAGGTGCACATTTATGTGACCCAAATCCAAATCCCAACGAAGTTAAAATATGTCAAAAATCGCAGGTGCATTTATGTGACGTGATTCGAAACGCTTTTTAACGACGTTGCTATCTTCTTTAAAAATATGAATAAAAGCGGTTAAAAAGTTAAAAATTTGCACATAGGTTCATAATTGTATAAAATAAGATAATTAAGACGTTTATAACAGTTAAGCGACCGTGCTAGAACCACGGAACTCGGGAATGCCTAACACCTTCTCCCGGGCTAACAGAATTCCTTACCCGGATTTCTGGTTCGCGGACTTTTAAACAGAGTCATTCTTTTCCTCGACTCGGGATTTTAAACCAGTGACTTGAGACACCATAAATCTTCTAAGTGGCGACTCTAAATCTTTCAGTAATAATCCCGTTTGGATTGTCACTTCAAGTTGGAAATAACTCCCTTTATTGTACCCTCACGGGTGTAGTAAGAAAAAGGAGGTGTGACACTATCTCAGCAATAATTTCACTTCGTGCGAAGCCCGGTATTCTCTTTTGGATCGCACCTGCTGTGCTTTGACTTGGGTAGCTCAGAAGCTGAAACACTACTTCTGTGCCTATACCACGTATCTCATATCAAGGATGGATCCTTTAAATTACATATTTCAGAAGCCCATGCCCACTGGCAAGCTAGCCAAGTCGCAAATCCTGTTGAGTGAATTAGACATTGTTTACGTAACTTAGAAGGCAGTCAAAGGACAAGCATTGACAGACCACCTTGCTGAAAATCCTATGGATGGAGAATATGAACCTTTGAAAACATATTTTCCCGATAAAGAGGTATCGTTCATAGGAGAAGATATTGCAAAATCCTATGATGGTTGGAGAATGCTTTTCGATGGAGCGGCAAACTTCAAAGGAGTTGGCATAGGAGTTGTCCTGGTATTGAAAACCGGTCAGCATTATTCGATGTCTGCGAAACTCAGGTTCCCTTGTACCAAAAATATGGCGGAGTATGAAGTCTGCATCTTAGGGCTCAAGATGGCTATTGACATGAACGTTCAAGAGTTGGTAGTTATTGGAGATTCAGACCTACTTATATATCAGGTGCGTGAAGAATACGGAACCAAGAATTCAAAGATACTCCCGTATTTGCATCATGTACAGGAATTGAGAAAGAGGTTCACGAGGATGGAGTTCCAGCATGTTCCTAGAGTCCAAAATGAGTTCTCCGGCGTATTGGCCACCCTGTCATATATGATACAGCATCCGGACAAGAATTTCATTAATCCCATTCCCATAAATATCCATTATCAACCAGCTTATTTTGACCAGGTTGAGGAAGAGGCAAACGAAAAGCCTTTGTTTCACGATATCAAGGAATATTTTGAAAGAGGAGAATACCCAGAGCTTGCTAATCATACTCAGAAATGCACACTTTGGAGATTGTCCAACAATTTCTTTCACAACGGAGTAATCATATATAGGAGGACTCCAGATTTGGGACTATTCAGGTGTATCGACGCAAAGGAAGCATCTAAGCTACTAGAGGAAATTCATGTTGGGATCCGCGGTCCACATATGAACGGTTTTGTCTTAGCAAAGAAGATACTTCGGGCTGGTTATTTTTGGATGACTATGGAAACAGACTGCATCCAGTATGTCCAGAAATGCCATCGCTGTTAGATACATGCAGACATGATAAAGGTACCTCCGAGCAAGCTCAACGCAATAAGCTCACCATTGCCGATAGCCGCCTGGGGAATGGACGTTATTGGGCCAACCGAGCCTGCTGCTTCCAATGGACACAAGTTTATACTAGTGGCAATTGACTATTTCACCAAGTGGGTCAAAGCAGCATCTTATAGAGCAGTGACTAAGAAAGTGGTGGGCTTTGTCCGCGATCGCATTGTTTGCCGATTCGGTATTCCAGAGTCGATCATTACTAATAATGGCTCTAATCTCAACAGCGACTTGATGAAAGCTATGTGTGCGACCTTCAAGATCAGACATAAGAATTCTACAGCCTACAAGCCTCAAATAAACGAATATGTGGAAGCCGCCAATAAGAATATCAACAAAATATTGAGGAAAATAATAGAGAAGAATAAACAATGGCATGAAAAGTTATCATTTGCTCTATTAGGGTATCACACCACCGTCCGCTCGTTAACTGGGGCAACCCCATATATGCTGGTTTATGGTACATAAGCTGTCATATATGCCGAAGTAGAGATTCCTTCCTTTAGGATCATACAGGAAACTGAGCTCAACGATGCCGAATGTGTGAAGAGTCGTTACGAGCAGCTAGCTCTCATAGATGGAAAAAGAATGAATGCAGTTTGTCATGGTCAACTCTATCAGAACAGAATGTCCAGAGCCTTCAACGAGAGGGTCAAGCCCAGACAGTTCACACCGGGACAGTTGGTATTGAAGAAAAAATTTCCGCATCAAGACGAGGCCAAAGGGAAGTTCTCTCCTAACTAAAAGGTACGTACATGGTTCATCGAGTTTTGATAGGAGGAGCCCTCATACTTGCAGAAATGGACGGAGAAGTCTGGCCAAAGCCGATCAATTTAGATGTAGTCAAGTGTTACTATGTGTAATCTTTATGTTATCCCTATATGATATAAATTGAACTAAGCCTGTCCTGATTCCCATTAAGAGGGGATACGTAGACAGCCCTATGGGTTTGGTCACAATTCAATAAAATTTTCATTTCCCCACGAAATTGGAAACTGGGACAGAATTTTGAGGAGGACCCTCAAAATTCTGAAGTAACTTCGGCCAATCGTCACGCAAGCAACAGTTAGAAATGCCAACCCATCAAACTGGGGTGAAATTTGGAGGAGGACCCTCAAAATTCCGTAGCAAGAGAGGTTGCAATGTCTCCAACTGCGTCACAGTCATCGGTTCACCTAAAAAAACTATTTTTTTATTATACATCTATGTCATACCTTTACAAAATTGTGCATGTCTATTATTGAAACTTCTTTGTTTAGCAATGCTACCCCAATGACACAATAGCACCATATCAAAGACGAGCAGATCAGGAAAATCTATGGGAATGCGAACTAACCTTCCCCCTTACAAAACTCGCGATTTTTCTTTGGATGCAGGCACCAGGATTACAAAATCATTGAACACACTGTACGTCCATATAACAAACATTGTTCAAAAACACGATTCTCCGAACCATTGAACTTACCAACATCTGCTATCAGCACGCACCCATAATGTTCTATATATCACAATGCTCCCAATAATCTCCACGTCACAATCTGCTATCAGCTAAGAAACTTAACTGACATTTGCTATTTTATTTCTTGCATAAGGCTACTATTCTGCCTTCCGAGGTTAAACTCTAACTCTATCTACATCTGCATTGTATAAGGCTGTTATTCTTCTTTCCAACTTGCATAAGGCTACCATTTTGCCTTCCAACCTGCATAAGACTACCATCCTGTCTTCCAACTTGCATAAGGCTACCATTTTGCCTTCCAACCTGCATAAGGCTACTATTCTGCCTTCCAACTTGCATAAGGCTACCATTCTGCCTTCCAACTTGCATAAGGCTACCATCCTGCCTTCCAACTTACATAAGGCTACCATTCTGCCATTTAAGGTTAAGCTCTACCTCTATCTACATTTGCATTGCGTAATGCTACTATTTTGCCTTCCGAGACTAAATGTTGTCTCCATCCACATTGCACGGCTGAAAGATCGCCATATTGTACGACTGAAAGATCGCCATATTGCACAACTGAAAGATCACCATATTGCACTGTTGAAAGATCGCCACATTATACAGCTGAAAGATTACCACATTGCACGGCTAAAAGATCGCCACATTGCACGGCTGAAAGATCGCCACGTTGCACGGCTGCAAGATCGCCACATGCTACTGCATTCCTCATGGGTTGAAATATCGCCGACTTATCCAAAGGCATCATCGTTTGGAGGCACCATCTTCATATTCCAAGAACACCATGTCATGGCCTGAGGATCCCTTTCAATCTTTTGCATATTATTATTCAAAGGCATCATGGTTCGGAGGCATCATTTTTCATATCCCAAGAGTATCATTTCATAGCCCGCGAATCCTTTATTACGTGCTTCATGGCCCAGGACACCATGGTCTAAAGACGTCATCCTAACCGTCTAAGGACAACATTCATGGTCTGATAGAAATTTGCATCATATCAACATTTACGCACGATATATTCTTTGTATTACTTATTTGCAGGTAAACCGGCAAGCAACAGCAATCTCGGTAGGAGCATTTCCAATCCAGTGCCCGCAGCCACATCAAACCTAACTATTCCCGTAAGCCTTTCACTCACCCTGGCTGAAACATTACGTTCGTTCTTCGAAAGTACCTGTCGGCATATTTCACCAACGGATCCTGAACTACATATGGCCTGATTCCTTTAAAACCAGGGATATGTAGGCAGCTCAAAAATTAGGGCATGGCCTATCTTTTTCAAACCATTTCATTTAGTAAAAAATTTGGCCATCATAGCTTTACCTGACAACTCTTTCATCCTTCCCGGGTAAAGAGGGGCAGCTGTTGATACCCAATTTTTTTCTATATATATTTTAATATGCATATGTAAGTATATCCAAATGTTTCATTAGTTTTCCTTAATTTTAAAGATTTTTTAAATCAATTTATTTCCCTATTTTATCCATAAAAATCCAATAATTATTTCTAAAGTTATTATTTTTGGTGATTCGCTTGTTGAACTTTTGTGTTTATGCTAAAATATAGCTAAGGGAATTTTTTGTATATTTTTACAAAATTATTTAGTATTTATTTAAGGCTAAAATTGTATAATTGCGATATTAGCCTCTTTTGGGATTAATTTTGTTTACATTTACAAAAATTAACTCTAGTATTTTTAGATAGTTAATTATATGTTATAAATCATTTTAGTACCTTTAATTTACTTTCAAAAGTCAATTTATTATTTTTTATAAATTAAATAGTGAAAATTGGCTATTTAAATAATGGCCCAATTTCATTTTAATTATAACCCCAATTGTGACCCCAATTGAACCAAATTGAACCCCGACCCAATTGCAAATTAAACCGACCCAAACCCAATTGCATAAACCACCCACTTACCCATTTTAATCCAGGTCATTGATCATTCAGATCAACGACCAATAGTTGTCCTTGCCTTAATTAATTCCAAACGACCCCCAAAACCCTATCATTTCCCACAATCAGCCGCCTTAGAACCCCTTTCCTCTCAATTCTCTCTGAAACCTCACTTGAACCCTAGTCGTCGCCTCCCTAATCTACCATAATTCAGCCTAATCCATGGCCTTCTGGGGTCATCTGAGACCTATACCAGCCTTCCATGGCTTCTACGTGTTTGGTTTTGTGGCCTCATGACCAGAAGCTGAAGGGATTTGGTCAAGTCCTTGCTCGATGACCATTCTTCGGTCATCCCTGACCTTTCTCTGGCCAGCCATAGCCATTCGAGTCAGATCTTTGACTCTCCTGGTTAGATCGGTAACTTTCAAGGCCTTTCTTATTACTCTTGGGTTCTTCTAAAACCCTAATCTCTAAGACTTTTTTTATTTCTTTCAGATCTACCTTGGATCTATGCTTTCCATGAACTTTTAAACATCTTCTCAAAGCTTATTTAACTTTGCTTTCAAAATGACTCTTCATCTTTTCCGATTAGGGTTTTTCTTTAAAATTATTTCAAAACCTCTTCTCTGATTTTAATGTGTTTTTGATTTTGCTAAGGTTTGCTCATGTCATTCTTCTATATGAGTTGATATGTCGAAAACCCTAATTACTTTTGGGTCTTATTCGAATTCTGAAGCTGTTTGTTAGATAAGTGCTTGTTTGGTTAAGTTCTTGTTCGATTTACTTGTTTATCATCTATTAAGCTCGACTACTGTTAAAAAAACCTATGTATGTGGGTTTGAAACTATTCGTTTGAATACCTGACTCGATTTGAAGTTTTTTGTTTCAGAATCTCTCTTTTCTTTATATGATTTCTCTGATTCTGGGTTTTTACTATCTTTAAAACTCGACTATGCTTTAAACCCTAACTTTTCAAAAGGTTTTCTCATCTCCTACTGTGAGACCCTTTGCATGCTTCTGATACTCTATTTTTCTTCACTATTGATTCAATGTGAATTGACCTACTGGATTATTATGCTTCGAATGTTTGCTATCTACTGAACCTTGTCCTGTTATTGTATGTTATTTCTTTTTCCAATAGGTTTGGCCTTGCATGTCTAGTGTTTGTTCACTCTATTTATATGTTGAAGTTCCTTCTTTGATTGATCTTCAATCTTGGGACTGATTTGAAAACTTTTCTTTTATAAACCATGATTTTACTCGCCTATTTAGAATTGATTGATTCCCTTCCCTTTATTGTAAGATTTACCTTGCTAAATCTATTTCCAAAATAAGTATATTCATGTACTTAGACTCGATTACTTACTTAATGTTTTTACTACTTCTTTTATGGCAATAATCAGGCTGTCTCTAGATTGATTTCCTTCCTTATTTTGAATCCAATAAACAGTGATTCCTTAATTAAAGGGAATCACTTGTATAATTGTTTATGACTGATTGTTTCCATGTTTGCACTAAAATTTTACTTATTACCTCCCTTCACTCATTTTCAAAAGGATATAAATACCATGCACCCCTCTTCTTTCAAACACACAAATACAAGGAATAAAAACACTTGAGTTCAGAACACACACTCCACTAAAACTCTTTATCTTTTCTCTGTTGCTACTTGTGTTGCTGCCTTACCTAGCCGGCTGAAAGCCAAGGCTAGGCTATGGGAAGCTTGCTTACTTTTCTTTCTAAATGTGCATCTTTACTGGTATGTTCTAACTAATTTTCAGCATCAACAACAACATGTTTTACTATTTCCTTCACCCTTGCTTGTTTCCTGCTTGTGTTTAATCAAGTTCCATTACTAAGTATGCTGTAATCTGCCATTTCCTCTTCTGAATTGATGCTTTCTTATGTATGATTTTTGCCAGTCACTTATTATGACTTACGAATCCCAAACCCTCATGTACCCTATGTGTTTGATATCCTTTGGTTGGTCTGGGGCATGTCAACATTAGACATTGTTGTGCATGACCCAAACCTGACCCCCTTGGGGTGATAACCTCCATATCCCCTCTATGTGTTGCATTCTCTGGATGGCTTATGGGCATGCCAGCACTATCTATTGTTGTGCATGCCCAAACCTGATCCCTGTCTAAGGACATATGCTCCTTGCAATGTATTCCCAAACCCCTTGACCCCTATGTTTGAAAAATACTTATTCTATGCGTTGCTACTATTATTTTCCCATCACCCTTACCCCGCTCTATTCTCCACTCAGTTTTAAATCTCTATTCCTACACTTCCTCTACATTTTCAGACTTAGGTTCTACTCCTCTTGTGTGAGCCTTTCCTTGGGACCGATGAGCTCCCTCTGAACTTGGACACATAAGGGCTGGCCCTTCCACACTGCACTCATCTCTATCTGGTTTTGCAAACTTGGGTGTAAGCACTTCCCGGGGTCCCTTGAGAACCTTAGGGAACTTTGATACACCCAGGTCAGAGAAAGGCTTTGGAAACAAAATGGCATTTGAGGTGGTTTATTTCCTAACTTAGAGAGGAAGTCAAGAATCAGGCTTCCTCTTGTTGTAACTTCTTTTGTTTTATATTTCTTTAATGTAATTCAGCAAGTAGTCTATAATAATTTATATTAAACATTTAGGGTTGGCTAGCAAAAAAGGGATGGGTAATTATGCATGTTCAGCTGTTAGAAGGGTAGAAAATATGCCTATATGACTAGTTTAAATTTTGCATGTTCAATTCTGCATTTAGACACCATGTCTATAGGACTTACTTTAAATTCTGCATGTTTAACTTTACATCTAGACACCATGCTTATAGGATCCGTCCTCTAATAAATTGTGCGTGCTTGACTCTACATTTAGATAACATGCCTATAGGACTTGTTTAAAATTCTGCATGTTTGTTACTACACTTAGACACCATGCTTTTTAGGATCTAAATGGATATAAGCATATATCATGTCTATAGGAATTAAAATCAGCAATACTAGATATCATGCCTATAGGAATTCCCAAGTAAAATGTTTCCATTTCACGTTCAACTAGATATCATGTCTATAGGAATTAAAATCAGCAATAATAGATATCATCGTCTGTAGGATTTGAAACCAATTTAGCTTAAAATTAGCCTAATTTATACTATTCTGAATTATTTTTTTTAAAAACAACCTAATCTCCTCTCACTGACACAATTAGCAAGCATGCCTATAGGATCTCAAATCGTTTGTTTTTAAATTCAATGCTTTGCCACATTTTGAATCAGTAATAGATATCATGTATATAATATCTCACCCAAATACATAGGCAAGCCTTAGGTAATAACAACAAATAAAACTGAGCCCGCTTCTATTAACTAGTAATTGCTACAACTAGCAGGCATGCCTGATTCAGACTTCTTATTTGAGTTACGTAATAAATTGGTCTGCTTCAACAACTTAAACTCCCCTTGCCTTAGTATTTTTTAGATTCAGACCTTGATTGTTTTTTGAGTCATGCTATATGGTTGCTTTGCTTGAGGAGGTATACATGAGCCTTCAGTGTTTACATGCTTCCCCTTTTAATGTGCAGTCCTATATGTTTTGTAGTCACTTTAATGTTTTCACCTTTGAAACCCCAAAGTCAGCCTAATTTCCCTCCCCTTTAGGACTAGTAATCCTAAGTGCCTCCAAGACTGATAGAATGGACGGGTAATAGCATGCAATAGTAGTCGAGACCAATTCGCGCTTTAGTACCTTAACGGGGTGGGAAGGGTAGATATGGATATGATGACCGGTACGATGACAGGTACGCTAATACCACGTGTAGCCCCTATTTTGAGGAGTGATTACCGGGTATTGCATTGATGTAATCCAAATTACAAATAAACCTAGGACCTCCCCCTCCTCTTTCTTTTCCTTTAAAGCATTATGACTTCATTTCAAAATCAGCTTTTTTTAATGATTGTTCAATTTGCCTTTATCACTTCCAAAACATTTGTATATTGAAAACCCCTCTTATTTGATCCTTATTTGTTTACATGTCAATTATACCAAATTCACAAAGAACTATCTGGCCGGGAATCATACTAGTGGATCCTGAGGGGTGCCAAACACCTTCCCCTTAGGATAATTTCAAGCCCTTACCCTATCTCTGGTTATCAAACAAACATAGAAGTAAACCTCATAGGTGTCCTAATGCACCTTAAATCATTAGGTGGCGACTCTTCAAATGCTAAACCCAGTTCCCAAAAGGAACGAGTTGTCCTACCCCAAAAATGTCATAAACCCGATCTCCCGATGCAAAGAGGGAAGAAGGGGGCGCGACAGCATGGAGACTCCACTGGGGACTTAGGCTTTTACCATTTCAGATTGCTCATGTGAATTTGTACCTTCCCTTTATATGCAATTACTTGTTTAAATTCCTATAAACGTTTAATTTCTTTCACAAGGAAAAACTGACTTATCTTCTTCGTTTCTTTTCTTTATTACTGCTTCAAATTATAAACTGCTATATTTACTGCTTTCTTAACATGCAAATACGTGACAACATGCTTTTTTAATTATTGCATAATCATGCTCAACATCATACTCCACTCGTGCCAAACAAATACCATAGCAGCACTTATAATGAGTCGTTGCGCCATTCCTATATTATTAACCCTAAATTCGGAAAGGTATATTTGCGGTAAAACCAGCCGATCAGCGGTGCAGTCGACAGTTCCGTGCCTTCCACCTTGAGTCGTCCGCTCAAGGGTACCAGTCTAAAACCCATAGAAACCTTACTCCATTCAAATTGTGCATGCATCATGGTCTAACCTAGCCGGGTCAGTTATGTTGTCCACATAATGATCCTTTAAGATAGCCTTATCCAAAGTCCACTAGGTTTCCTTAAAACCAAACAGACATCACCACGTTCTGTACATTTATTTTGAGAACTAAAATATGTCATGCTAATTGTTGGTATTAAATATTCGAGTCTAGTAGGGGTAAGGATCTAACCTTATTTGTCTTGCAGAAATATGAGGCACGAAGTCCCTAGATTTGGCATGGTCACCAACATCCATCCAAGACTGCTAAGCTGGTTGAAATATCTTCACTCTAGTGATCAAACTCTCATCCGAAAATATCTGGGAAATCTACCATCCCTTCTAGAGATCCAACCTAACAATAAGATCATAGAAGCTGCTACACTGTTCTGGGATTGTGAAAGGGATGTATTCCTCTTTGGGGATATTGAAATGACACCCCTGTTAGAGGAAATAGGAGGGTTAGTCGGCCTAGTCTGGGAGACTCCGGGTGTGCCGATGCCTGAGAACCGTAAAGGCAGGGGTTTCCTCAAAATGATGGGTTTGAAGAAGAATCCAGAATTGACATGCCTGAAAGAATCCTACATCCATTTTGACTATCTATATGAAAGGTACGGTCACAGCAAATCCTACCGCACCTACCATGACGAGTTTGCCATCACATACTTGAGGCACACTCATCGAGGGGTCTCGTATTTATGTTTTGTTTCATGGGGCTGATCGTGTTTCCAACAAAGAAAGCAAGGATCCACACAAGACTAGCCATGGTAACTAAAACCCTAATGGAAGGGATTGGTGGGCAACCATTCAGCATCGTGCCTATGATCATTGCGGACATATACCGAGCCTTGGAGAAGTGTCAACAGGGAGCAAAACACTTCGAAGGCTGCAATTTATTACTTCAACTCTGGCTTATGGAGCATCTCCAAAGGGGTGAATACTGACAAGAGATTCAGCGAAGGTTCAGCGAAGGGATTGGGATAATCACGTCGCTTTCCAACATCCAAAGCAAATGAATTGCATGCCCAATATGTTTGCTCAGCGAGAAGATTCCAAAGGATGGGTAGAGCTATTTGATAACCTAATCGAAGAATAGGTCCAGTGGATGTTTGAGTGGTTTCCGACCGAGGAATTCATCACCTGATCTAGAAATGCACCTTTTATGATACTGCTTGGTCTGAGGGGAACATATCCTTATGTCCATCTCTTAGTTATAAGACAAGTTGGTAGAAAGCAAGTTATGCCCAGGGTCGACAAGATGAGTCATTTCCAAACTGACTTCCAGGATGATGACAGTCCTTACAAATGCCGAGCACAACATATGTGGCACTACAAGATCATAATGGGGAGAGATACCATTGAGCCAGACAGGTACCATGCTGGTTGTGCTCCCTTTTACTCAAGGTGGTTGGAAGATAATCATGACTGTTTGGGCCAGCCAGGGATTGGCCGAGGTCACAGAATCATAGATGAAAGGGCCGAGGTACAAGTCAAATATAACCAACTGGGCAAAAAGATCCGAGAGTACGAAAGTGAGCACCGCGAAATAAGAGAGTCCAACCAGAAGCTAATTGAGGAATAGAAAGACATGGCTGTCATTGCCAACAAGCGACTGAGATACTTGGAACGAGGCATAGTGGAGTTGGAGAGAAAGTTTCTCAAGAGGGTCGAAGATTGACAAAATGCTGAAGGAACCGAAGGCGGACATCTAGCCAGGGCATACCTATTGCTGGGACTTTGCAAGTTGGGAAAGCTGTTCGACGGAGCCAGGGATGCCGAATCTGGGGAAGGTCCTTCTGGGACCAAGTAGATAGGAATTTTTCTTTGCACTTTATAAAATGTAATAAGGCCGATGGCCATTAGTGATTTCCATTTACTGTTTATTTAGTGTCAATTTGGGATTCATCTATTTTTTGTCAATAAAATGAGGCATTTAGCATTCTAAGTTCTCCAAATCAATTTGTCGCTAGGCCTACCTCGGGCACAACGAGGCTCCAAAATTAGGACACGCTTTATATTCCTGCACTATGTGTTTAAATATTGAAACATTTTCTTATGATCCTCACTAACGTGTTTACCTTTTGTTTTATTTTTTTTCTTATTCCCCTCCCCAAAGGTTAAATCGTGCACTCTGGCAACATTATCTTATTCCACAAGATCCAAGGGCTCTCCACCCGCTCCTCCTCTAAGTCCTATTAAGAACAAGAACAAGGGAAAAATGGAAGACTTGAACATCAGAAAGGATAACACAATAGCAAAGGCCATTGATGGCCATGGTATTCAGGTTCCCAATAAAAATGTGTCACAACTCGAGCAGAAATTGTTGAAGTTTCAAGAAGAGCTCGATCAGGTTTTGAATCTAGCCAACCAATCCTTCTCCCTCGGCACCCCAGACACCATCTTGCACAACGGCCAAAATCCCACACCTCTACAAAAGCAACCAAACCATCCTAATAAGAACCAATGCAACAAATGCCACACTCCAAACAACAATCCATTACTCGTCCCCGAACCACAAAACTCTGCAAATGACCATTTCCGCACCCACGCACCCGGCCACTACAACAATCCCATCTACATGGAGACCGTACCACTCTCCACCCAACCTATATCTTGTACCCCTGAGTCCGATGAAAAGGATCTACTCATTAGAAACTTGGCTGAAGAGCTTAAGAAACTAACTAGCTGAATCTAAGGCATCGAAGTAAGTAAAGGGATTGAAGGGTTGAACTATGAAGATCTCTGCATACAACCAGATGTCGAACTGCCAGAGGTGTACAAACCTCCCAAGTTCGAGATGTTTGATGGTACAGGTGATCCAAGAGTCCATTCGAGAACATAATGCGACAAACTTGTCGGGGTAGGAAAGGACGAAAGGATCCGTATGAAACTATTCATGAGGAGTGTGAAAAGAGATGCACTATCCTGGTACATCAGTTAGGATCCTAAGAAATGGTCGAGTTGGGTACGTATGGCCTTTGATTTTATGGACAAGATCAGGTTTAACACAAAAAATGCGCCGGATGTATTCTACATTCAGAATCTGAAGAAAAAGCCTACAAAAACATTTCGCGAGTATGCTACTCGCTGGAGGTTGGAAGCTGCTAAGGTCAGACCTGCCTTAGAGGAGGAACAAATGAACAAATTCTTTGTCTGGGTCAGGACCCGCAGTATTATGAATGGCTAATGATGATTGAAAATCATAAGTTTTTCGACATCATCAAGCGGGGGGAACAAATTGAAGAAGGTATCAAAAGCGGCATGGTTACAAACTTCGAGGCCTTGCAAGCCACAAATAAGGCCTTGCAGTCTGGTGGTGTGTCTAAGAAGAGGGACATGGGGGCCTTAATGGTTGCACAAAGGACCAAGTCTCCCCTCAAATACCAAACCTACCCCATATCTTGACTCACATATCAGTCAGCTACAAACTACCAAGCACCCTCCTACCAAGTTCCAGCATCAACTTATCAGTCACCTCCACCTCCCACATATCAGCTTACCTCACCCAGATATTCCCAACCCTCACATGTCTACAAAACTTACAATGCCCAACCATCACATTACCAATCACCCCCCGCACATCAAAACTTTCTGAGGCCACGGCCTAATTTTGATCGAAGGCCTCCAAAACAATACACAGCCATCGTCGAACCCATTGATCAACTATATGAGAAACTAAAACCACTGGTTATGTCACCCCCATCCCTGCTTCAACCCTTGAGAATCCTTCTCAGTGGGTGAACCCAAACAAATCTTATGCATACCACTCCGGTATGAAGGGACACTATCGGTGAATTCCACTCTTTAAAAGACAAGATACAGTCCCTGATTGATAATAAGGACATTGTAGCAAAGGAACCAGCTCCGAATGTCCGCAACAACCCCCTACCAGACCACAAAGGCGAGGGTATTCACATGATTGAAGTAGAGAATGATTTGGATCACGAGGGGTCCATCGGGTTGATCACAGAAGGCGGTGATCCAAAGAAGCCAGCAGTTACTCTCAACCCCATCATGGTCCAGATTCAACCGTCCGAGGTCTCTGAGGTAGATGTGTCTATCCCTTTTGAGTTTGAGGTAGCGCCATCAACAAAAACCCCAGCACTGTTTGGGGTTATAGTTTTACCACCCAAAGAATATGTCCTATTCGAAGTAAAGGTGGCCGCACCAATTCCAATAGCAATGACCACCATGTTGTCATTCTATACAAAAGCTATACCTTGGGATTATACAGTCGAGGATAGGAGGAAAGGCAAAGTCAGGTTCGAAGAGACTTTTGTAGCACAGGGTATGACAAGGACTGGAAGAGTCTATACCCCGGAACACTTAGTTGAGCCGAGCAAGCAAGCTTCCAACCGGCCACTTATCATTGAGACTGGTCCAGATGACTTTTGGAGTAAGATACAGGACAAGGAGTATTCGGTCATCGACCAGCTAAACAAAACACCAGCGCAAATATCTATCCTCTCATTGCTGCAGAATTCCAAGACATACAAAAATGCTCTGTTGAAGGTGCTGAGTGAGGCATACGTGCCAAGTAACATCACTCGCGGAGAAATGGACAATATAGTGGGACAAGTATTAGAAAACCATAAAATCACCTTCTATGAGGACGAGCTTCCACCTGAAGTGTTGGGTCACAAAAAAGCCCTGCATATCACCGTGCAATGCGAAGACTACTTCATCACTAGGATCCTGATCGATGGGAATTTCAGCCTTAATATATGTCAATTGATAACACTCCAGAAGCTCAGTAAAGTACTACACAATATAAAAGAAGGAGCAATTAATGTGAAAGTTTTTGACGGGTCTTAGAGATCCACCATCGATAGTGTCTGTAGATGGGACCAACCTGGTTCGAGGTCAACTTTCAAGTGATAGATGTGCCATCATCCTACAACCTGCTGATAGGGTGACCCTGGATTCATGCTGTGGGGGCCATAGCCTCAATACTACATTAGGCCGTAAAATTTGAATAGAATCCCCTGGAAGTGATCATTCACGGTGACGGTAGCAATCCTATATATAATCGTCAGACCATTCCGGCAATAGGGGGAAGAAGAAAGCTAGGTGGAGAGAGAAACCACCCTATCGAGCGAGTCAATGCTGTAGATAAAGATAAATGGTGGGACAACAAGATCGAGAGTATATTGAATTGGAGTGGGTACGAACCTGGCAAGGGGCTCGGCAAGAACCTCGAAGGGATTGCTAAACCCATAAAGCTCAAGAAATATGACACTACTTTTGGTCTGGAATATGAGTACACCTAGGAAGAATTCAACAACTGATCGCCACCATGGTGCGGTCCTTACTATCCATTGGAAGAGACAATACCACCTTTGGAGCAGACTTTCCAATAGGCTGACATTGTTTATGTGACAGACGAAGAAGAAGCACTTGCTGATGTAAAGAACTTGTTCCTAGAAGACAATGACATGGACTGCTATGTTGTTCTCGAGGAGGAGGGAGAGGAAGATCCTTCCATACAAGATGTGAGTAGAGGAGCATACCTCAACAATTGGACCATCAGGACCACTAGAGCCCGGCGAGCCTCGGGATAGCAAGGCTATAACAAGCATGATGCACAGTTTTATTTTTACTAGATGATTTTCTTTTCGCATTTTAATTCCCCCAATAAGAGCTTTAATGTTCAAAATAGTTATGAAATTTATCAAAGCATTTCGACTTTTCTTATGAATCAACACTCATTATTATTTTTCTCTCATTACTTTACTTATACAACATTATTATTACTTATCTTGATGAACCAATAACTGTGACATGCAATAGGGCAACAAAACAAACGGATATTAATTCAGAAGAAGATGACATACCAGAGGAGATCATCAAAGAAGTTGAGAACTTTGAGAACAGACTTAAGTCTAACCTGGATGAGACCGAAATTGTCAATTTGGGAGACAAAGAAAACGTCAAGGAAACACGAATTAGCGTTCACTTATCGCCATCAGAAAAAAAGGAATACACAGAATTTCTAAAGGAATATGAGGACATATTCGCCTGGTTGTATGATGAAATGACTGGTATAAGTACATCTATTGTGGACAATAAACTGCCAACTGATCTGATATGTCTGCTGGTAAAGCAGAAGCTCAGAAAGTTCAAGCCTGACATGAGTTTGAAAATCAAGGAAGAAGTCACTAAGCAAGTCAAAATTAAGGTTCTCAGGGTAGTAGAATACCCGACATGGTTAGCCAACATCGTGCGAGTACCAAAGAAGGATGGGAAGGTCAGAGTCTGTGTCGACTACCTGGATCTCAACCGGGCCAGTCCAAAAGATGACTTCCCTTTGCCAAACATACACATCCTGATCGACAATTGCGCCAAGCATGAGCTACAGTCATTTGTAGATTTTTTGTTGGTTATCACCAGATCTGGATGGATGAAGAAGATGCTGAGAAAATAACTTTCATTACGCTATGGGGAATGTACTGTTACAAGATGATGTTGTTCGGCCTGAAGAATGTAGGGGCCACCTACATGAGGGCCATGACTACTATTTTTCACGACATGATACATAAGAAAATTGAGGTGTATATGGATGATGTTATCATCAAGTCCAAGAAGGCCACTGATCACATGGAAGATTTGAGGAAGTTCTTAAATAGATTACGAAGGTACAACCAAAAACTGAATCCCGCGAAGTGCGCATTTGGGGTACCCGCTGGAAAATTGCTGGGGTTTATTGTGAGTCGGAGGAATATAACTGGATCCATCAAAGGTCAAAGCCATTCAAGAATAAGAAGGAGGTGATGAGTTTCTTGGGAAGAATTAACTATATCAACCGGTTTATAGCACAGTCTACAATTATCTGTGAACCAATATGTAAGATGTTAAAGAAGGACGCCACTACCAAATGGACCAATGACTGTCAAAAGGCCTTCGATAGAATCAAGGAATACCTGTCAACACCCCCAGTCCTGGTCCCGCCCGAGCTAGGTAGACCCCTATTACTCTATATTGCAGTGTTAGATGGAGCCTTCGGTTGTGTTTTGGGGCAACATGATAAAACTGGGAGAAAAGAACAAGCCATTTGCTATCTTAGCAAGAAGTTCACTTCGTACGAAGCCTGGTATTCTCTTTTAGAGCACACCTGTTCTGCTTTTACTTGGGTAGCTCAGATGCTGAGATATTACTTCTGTGCCTATGCCGCGTATCTTATATCAAGGATGGATCATTTAAAGTACATCTTTCAAAAGCCCATGCCCACTAGCAAGCTAGCCAAGTGGCAAATCCTGTTGAGTGAATTTGACATTGTTTATGTAACTCAGAAGGCGGTCAAAGGACAAGCATTAGAAGACCACCTTGCTGAAAACCCCGTGGATGGAGAATATGAACCTTTCAAAACATATTTTCTCGATGAAGAGGTATCGTTCATAGGAGAGATATTGCAGAATCCTTGATGGTTGGAGAATGTTTTTCGATGGAGCAGCAAACTTAAGAGGTGTTGTCATAGGAGTCGTCCTGGCATAAAAAATCGGTCAGCATTATCCGATGTCTGCCAAACTCAGGTTCCCATGCACCAACAATATGGCCGAGTACGAAGCCTGCATCTTAGGGCTCAAGATGGCCATTAACACGAAATTTCAAGAGTTGCTAGTAATTAGAGATTCAGACCTACTCATACATCAGGTGCGTGAAGAATGGGCAACCAAGAATTCCAAGATATTCCCGTATTTGCATCATGTACATAAATTAAGAAAGAGGTTCACGAGGATGGAGTTCCAGCATGTTCCCAGAGTCCAGAATGAGTTTGTCAACGCACTGGCCACCCTGTCATCTATGATACAACATCCGGACAATAATTTCATTTATTCCATTCTCGTAAAGATCCATGATCAACCAAATTATTGTGCCCAGGTTGAGGAAGAGGCAGATGGAAAGCCTTGGTTTGGCAAAAAGAGAATACCCAGAGCTTACTAATCATACTCAGAAATGCACACTTCGGAGATTGTCTAACAACAACTTTCACAGTGGAGGAATATTGTATAGGAGGACTCTAGATTTGGGACTATTAAGGTATGCCGATGCAAAGGAAGTATCCAAGCTACTAGAGGAAATTTATGCTGGGACCTACGATCCACATATGAACGGTTTTGTCTTAGCAAAGAAGATACTTCGGGCTGGTTACTTTTAGATGACTATGGAAATAAACTACATCCAGTATGTCCAGAAATGCCATCGCTGTCAGATACATGCAAACATGATAAAGGTACCTCCGAGCGAGCTCAATGCAACAAGCTCACCATGGTCGTTTATCGCCTAGGGAATGGACGTTATTGGGCCAACCGAGCCTGCTGCTTCCAACGGACACAGGTTTATCCTAGTGGCAATTGATTATTTCACCAAGTGGGTCAAAGCAACATCTTACAGAGCAGTGACTAAGAAAGTCGTGGTGGACTTTATCCGCGACCGCATTGTTTGCTAATTCGGTATTCCAGAGTCGATCATTACTGATAATGGCTCCAATATCAATAGCGACTTGATCAAAGCTATGTGTGAAACCTTCAAGATCAAACATAAGAATTCTACAACCAACAGGCCTCAAATGAACAGAGTCGTGGAAGCCGCCAATAAGAATATCAAGAAAATATTGAGGAAATGATAGAGAAGCATAAACAGTGGCACGAAAAGTTATCATTTGCTCTATTAGGGTATCGCACCACCGTTCGCACATCATCTGGGGAAACCCCCTATATGATGATTTATGGTACAGAAGTCGTCATTCCCGCCGAAGTAGAGATTCCTTCCTTAAGGATCATACAGGAAGCTGAGCTCAACGATGCTGAATGGGTGAAGATTCGTTACGAGCAGCTAGCTCTCATAGATGGAAAAAGAATGAACTTAGTTTGTCATGCTCAACTTTATCAGAACAGAATGTCCAGAGCCTTCAACAAGAGGTTCAAATCCAGACAGTTCATACCGGGACAGTTGGTATTAAAGAAAATTTTTCCGCATCAAGACGAGGAAAAAGGAAAGTTCTCTACCAACTGGCAGGGTCCGTATATGGTTCACCGAGTTTTGACAGGAGGAGCCCTCATACTTGCAAAAATGGATGGAGAAGTCTGGCCAAAGCCGATCAATTCAGATGCAGTCAAGCGTAACTATGTGTAATCTTTATGGTTTCCCTATATGATGTAAATTGAACTACACCTAACCTGATTCTCGTTTAATAGGGGATACGTTGGCAACCCTATGGGTTCTGTCACAATTCAATAAAAAATTTATTTCCCCCCAAAATTGGAAACTGGGGCAGAATTTAGAGGAGGACCCTAAACATTTCGAAGTAACTTCAACCGATCGTCGTGCAAGCAACAGTCAGAAATGTCAACCCATCAAATTGGGCCAAAATTTTGAGGAGGACCCTCAAAATTCCATAGCAAGAGAGGTTGCAATGTCTCAAACCACGTCACAGTCGTCGGTTCACCTAAAAAACTATCTTTTTATTATACATCTACGTCATACCTTTACAAAATCGTGCATGTCTATTATTGAAACTGCTTTGTTTAGCAACTCTACCCCAATGATACACACAATAGCACCAGATCAAAGACGAGTAGATCAGGAAAAGATAGGGGGATGCGAACTAACCTTCCCCTTTACAAAATTCACGAGTTTTCTTCGGATGCAGACACCAGGATTACGAAATCATTGAACACATTGTACGTCCATGTAACAAACATTGTTCAAGAACACGATTTTTTGAACCATTGCACTTACCAACATCTGATATCAGCATGCATCCATAATGTTTTATATGTCACAATGCTTCCAGTAATCGCCACGCCACAATCTGCCATCAGCTAAGAAACTCTACTACCATTTGCTATTTTATTTCTTGCATAAGGATACCATTCTACCTTCTGAGGTTAAGCTCTACCTCTATCTGCATCTGCATTGCATAAGGCTGCTATTCTGCTTTCCAACTTGCATAAGGCTACCATTTTGCCTTCCAACCTGCATAAGGCTACCATCCTGCCTTCCAGCTTGCATAAGGCTACCATTTTGCCTTCCAACCTACATAAGGCTACTATTCTGCCTTCCAACTTGCATAAGGCTACCATTCTGGTTTCCAACTTGCATAAGGCTACCATCCTGTCGTCCAACTTGCATAAGGCTACCATTTTGCCTTTTGAGGTTAAGCTCTACCTCTATATGCATTTGCATTGCATAAGGCTACGATTCTATCTTCTGAGACTAAATACTGTCTCCATCCACATTGCACAGCTGAAAGATCACCACATTGCATGGCTAAAAGATCGCCACATTGCACGGCTAAAAGATCACCACATTGCATGGCTAAAAGATCGCCACATTGCATGGTTGAAAGATCGCCACATGCTACTGCATTCTTCATGTGCTGAAATATCGCCGACTTATCCAAAGGTGTCATCATTCGGAGGCACCATCCTCATAGCCCGAGAACGCCATGTCATGGCCTGAGGATCCCTTGCAATCTTTTGTATATCATTATTCAAAGGCATCATGGTTCGGAGGCACCATTTTTCACAGCCCGAGTGCATCATTTCATAGCCCATGAATCCGAATGGCCCAGGACACCATGGTCTTTAGACGTCATCTTAACCGTCCAAGGACAACATTCATGGTCCGACGGGAATTTGCATCATATCTAAATTTACACACAATATATGCTTTGTACTACTTATTTGCAGGTAAACCGGCAAGCAACAGCCGTCCCGACAGGAGCATTTTTACTCTAGTGCCCGCAGCCACATCAAACCTAACTATTCACGTAAGCCTTTAACTCACCCTGACCGAAACATTGCGTCCGTTCTTGGAAATTACCTGTCAGTATACTTCGCCAACGGATCCTGAACTAGATATGGCCTGATTCCTGTAAAACCAAGGATATGTAGGCAGCTCAGAAGCCAGGGTGCGGCCTATCTTCTTCAAACCATCTCATTCGGTCAAAATTTGGCCAACATACCTTTACCCGACAACTCTTTCATCCTTCCCAGGTAAAGAGGGGCACCTGTTGATACCCAATCTTCCCTATATATATTTTAATATTCAAAGTACCTTCAAAATGGCATATATATGTATATGTAAGTATATCCAAATATTTCATTATTTTACCTTAATTTTAAAGATTTTTTAAATCAATTTATTCCTCTATTTTATCCATAAAAATCCAATAATTATTTCTAAAGTTATCATTTTTGGTGTTTCACTTGTTGAACTTTTATGTTTATGCTAAAATATAGCTAAGGGAATTTTTTGCATATTTTTACAAAATTATTTAGTATTTTTTAAGGTTAAAATTGTATAATTGCGACATTATCCTCTTTCGGGATTAATTTCGTTTACAAAAATTAACTCTAGTATTTTGAGATAGTTAATTATATGTTATAAATAATTTTATTACCTTTAATTTACTTCCAAAAATCAATTTATTATTTTTTATAAATTAAATAGAAAAAATTGCTATTTAAATAATGGCCCAATTTCATTTCAATTCTGACCCCAATTGAACCCCGACCAAATTGCAAATTAAACTGACCCAAACCCAGTTGCATAAACCGCCCACTTACCTATTTTAATCCAGGTCGTTGATCAATCAGATCAACAGCCAATAGTTTCCCTTGCCTTAATTAATTCCAAATGACCCCTAAAACCCTATCATTTCCCATAATCTGCTGCCTTAGAACCCCTTTCCTCTCAACTCTCTGAAACCTCACCTAAATCCTAGCTGCCGCCACCCTAATCCACCCTAATTCACCCTAATCCATGGCCTTCCGGGGTCATCTGAGACCTATACCAGCCTTCCATGGCTTCTACGTGTTTGGTTATGTGGTCTCACGACTAGACTCTGAAGGGATTTGGTCCAGTACTTGCTCGATGAACGTTCTCCGGTCACCTCTGACCTTTCTCCGGCCAGCCATGGCCATTCGAATTAGACCTTTGACTCTCCTGGTTAGATCGGTAACTTTCAAGGCCTTTCTAATTGCTCTTGGGTTCTTCTGAAACCCTAACCTCTAAGACTTTTTTGATATCTTTTAGATCTACCTTAGATCTATGCTTGCCATGAACTTTTAAGAATCTTCTCAAAGCTTCTTTAACATTGCTTTCAAAATAACTCTTCATCTTTTTCGATTAGGGATTTTCTTTTAAATTATTTCGAAACCTATTCTCTGATTTTAACATATTTCTGATTTTGCTATGTTTTACTCATGTCATTCTTCTATATGAGTTGGTATATCGAAAAGTCTTATTCGAGTTCTGAAGCTATTTGTTAGATAAGTGCTTGTTTGGTTAAGTTCTTGTTCGATTTACTTGTTTATCATCGTTTAAGCTCGACTACTGCTGAAAAAACCTATGTTTGTGGGTTTGAAATTGTTCGTTTGAATACTTGACTCGATTTGAAGTTCTTTGTTTTAGAATCTCTTTTTTCTTTATGTGATTCCTTTGATTCTGGGTTTTTACTATCTTTAAAACTCGACTATGCTTGAAACCCTAACTATTCAAAAGGTTTTCTCATCTGCTACTATGAGACCCTTTGCGTGCTTCTGATACTCTATTTTTCTTCACTATTGATTCAATGTGACTTGACCTACTGGATTATTATGCTTCGAATGTTTGCTATCTACTGAACCTTGTGCTACCATTGTATGCTGCTTCTGTTGCCAATAGGTTTGGCCTCACATGTCTAGTGTCTGTTCACTCTATTTATATGTTGAAGTTCCTTCTTTGATTGATCTTCAATCTTGGGACTGATTTCAAAACTTTTCTTTTATAAACCATGATTTTATTCGCCTATTTAGAAATGCTTGATTCCCTTCCCTTTATTGTAATATTTACCTTGCTGAATCTATTACCAAAATAAATATATTCCTGTACTTAGACTCGATTGCGTACTTAATGTTTTTACTATTTCTTTTATGGCAATATTCAAGCTGTCTCTAGATTGATTTCCTTCCTTATTTTGAATTCGTTAAATAATGATTCCTTAATTAGATGGAATCACTTGTATAATTGATTATGACTGATTGTTTCCATATTTGCACTAAGATTTTACTTGTTACCTCTCCTTCACTCGTTTTCAAAAGGATATAAATATCATGTACCCCTCTTCTTTCAAACACACGAACATAAGCAATAAAAACACTTGAGTTCAAAACACACACTCCACTAAAACTCTCTCTCTTTTCTCTATTGCCACTTGTGTTACTGCCTTACCTAGCCGGCTGAAAGCCAAGGCTAGGCTGTGGGAAGCTTGCTTACTTTTCTTTCTGTATTTGCATCTTTACTGGTATGTTTTAACTAATTTTCAGCATCAACAACAACATGTTTTTATTATTTCCTTCACCCTTGCTTGTTTCCTGCTTGTGTTTAATCAAGTTCCATTACCAAGCATGTTGTAATCTGCCATTTCCTCTTCTGAATTGATGCTTTCTTAACTTATTATGACTTATGAATCCTAAACCTCCATGTCCCCTATGTGTTTGATATCCTTTGGTTGGTTTGGGACATATATAAGCATGTCCATGTATTTTCTTATTATTTTTTCAGTTTTCAAAAGATTTTTGAACCAATTTATTGCCTTATTTTAGCAGTACAAAAACCAATAATTATTTCCAAATTAGACTTTTGGGGATTCAGTTATTATATTCTCATATTTATACCAATATATAGCTAATGTAATTTTTGCATATTTTCATAAATTGATTTGGTATTTTTAAAGCGAAATTGCACTAAATTATAATTTTAGCCTATTTTAAGATTTAATAGCATTTATGATTATAAAATTAATTCCAGCATTTTTAATTTAATGTCTATATATTATTAATTAATTTAGTACCTTTAATTCATTTTCAGTAATCACTTTTACTATTTTCTACAAAATAAAAAGGGGAAAGTGGCTATTTAAATACTAGCCCTATTTCGTTTCAATTTTAGCCAAAATTGACTACCCCAGTAACCCAATTTCAAATTTAAAATTACTCGGTCTAATTACAATTTAACCCGACCCCTGATCCATTTATCCTACCCGCCCGACTCCCCTTTTGATCCAGGCCGTTGATCATTTTGATCAACGACCACGATTCCCCTTGCCTTTTTTAATTCCCCAAACACCCCAACCCGAAACCATTCTCATTAGAGACGCCGCCCTTGAAACCCCTCTCCTCTCTCATATTCTCTTGAACCTTCCTTAACCCTAGCCGTCTCTAATCACTCCCACCTCGAAACCCACATAAAACCATGGCTTCTCCGGCCATGGGAGTCTTATATTCACCATTTATCGCTCCTATGTGCTTGATACTTGAAGATTTGAGACCAAACCTTGAAGGTCTTCACTCAGACCTTCGCCGACTCGAGGTTTCACAGCCATCTCCGTCCTTGCTCCGGCATATCCTGGTCTTCTAAGCCTGATTCTAACTTCTCCGGCTCAGATCGGTGACTTTTCAAAGCCTTCTCATTCTAGGGTTCTTCTGAAACCCTAACCTTTCGAGGTTTTCTCCTCTTCTTTTTGATCTATTGTGTATCTATGCTCAACTTGAGTTTTCAAATGATTTCCCCAATTTTTCTTTTGAAAAATACTTTCAAAACCCTTCTTTCTGATTTAGGGTTTTCAGGAAAGTGTTTAAGTGTTTTATGATTTTTCTTCTTTGTTATTCGTATTGTTTCTCTTACTGTGTTTCCTATATCATGTTCTCGCATGCTTTCGAATGTGTTCTTGTGCTTTATCTTTTACCATGTTCTAGTATGTTCTTTTACTGAGTTTTATACTCTATTCTTGAATGTTCTTTATTGTGTTCTCCACGCTTGTGTTTCTTCTACCATGTTTTCCATATTATGTTCTCATGTGCTTTCTACTGTGTTCTGGTATTTCTTCTACTATGTACTGCTATATTATACCTTTCTATTGTGTTCTTTGCTATTTTCCTTCTACTGATCCTTGTTTAGGTTTCTTCTGAGAAAAAACTTTCTTAAGCATGTTTCTTCTACTCTTTCTACTGTGTTTTCCTGTTTTCTTATGGGTTCCTTAAGAAAACCTCTAAGCCTATTTCGACTACTTGTATTCTCATCTATGTACTTGATTCATGGCAGAAACCCTAAAGTTTGGGAGTTCTGCAAGGTTTAATCATATATTTGATTGAACTAGGGTTTTATTTTAAAACCCCTAACTCTTTGAGTCTTTGAACTGAGTCTGGACATTTTTTTTCATACAATATTGAACCTCTTGCTAGACCCTTCTACACTGGATTCTTTCTATTGATTCTTACAAGGGCATGACAAGTTTCTTTCATGTTTAACGTGTCTGTATGCTTTTATATGTGATGAATCTTTCTTCAAAAGGGGTTTTCAAACTAGTGATTGACTAAGAATTCCTTTTTAATAGGTCTAATTGATTGTTTGCTGATTTTCCTTAAGTTAAAACCTTTTCCATCTTTCTGACTTGGTTCATTCATACCAAATCTCAAGCTTTGTGATTTCTTGGCTGTTAATTTATTTTCTATCCTTCAATTGTACAACCGTGTATTTTAGAAACCCTGTCCTTAAATAACCTTTATGTATTTACCCTCAATTACATGCTTTACACAAGTGTTTGATTAATTTATTTCCTTAATTATTTTATATCCGTTTGAATTTAAATCCCTTAATTAAAGGGAGTCTTATGTAATTGATTTACAATCAGTCTTTGGTTATTTTCTTACCTTATTTTCTCATGACTTTCATACTATAAATGCATGACCTTCTTTAACACAAGACACGCGATTGAACACACTTCAAACTACACAATTTCACAATCTCTTCTAAACTCTCACTTAAAAGTATTCTGTCTTCCTGTCTGCACTTTGGCTTTTACAAGAGTACTGCTCTTCTTACTTGTTTCCTTGAAACTGATATGTCCTAATTTTAGCTTCAGCATCACCCCAATGTGTTTACTTACAGTCTTTATATCCATGTATACTTTACTGTCTATGTAGAGTTCAATATTTAATTTAGTATGCATATGTTCTACTGTCTTTTTCTACTGTGAATCTTTGCTCCCTATCCCATTACCCCTAATGTGTTTGTGAGTGGTGACTTAGGGCATGGCAACAAGAGTTGTTATCCATGAACTAGGTTCTGAACCAATGAGCTCTTAACCTCTAAACAGGCTTGAGGGTATGCCAGCATATCCCATTGCTAGGTTTGTACATCAGCCTGCTCTTCTTGTGTTATTGCAAATTCCCCCCTTCCCTATACCCCTATGCGCACTGATTTTAAGTTATTCCCCTCTCCCTCTCCTCTTTCAGAATTCCATTCCTGCACTTGCACTCTGTCTTAGCTTCTAAGTTCTGCCCCCCCCCCCCCCCCCCCCCCCCCCC
>MU785525.1:155144-195712 GCA_026770625.1 Nicotiana glauca
TGGACACCTGAGTGCTGGCCCTTCCACACTGCACTATTGTCCTGGTTTGGTAAAGTGTTTGGGGGTGTAAGCACTACCTGGAGTCCATGAGGCCCTTAGGGAACTCTGACACACCCCAAATGAGAGAAAGGCTTTTGAAATCTAATCTTTGGAGATGGTTTACTTCATACTTCAGACAGGAAGTCTGAATCAGGCTCTCCTCGGTTGTAATTTTCAATTTCTGATGTATTGTTTTTATCCTCTTTGGGTTGTAATACTTTGTAATAAACTTTCGGGATGTTTAGTGAAAAGGGAGGGGTAACTATGCATGAAAAAGTGTAGATAACTTGCCTGTAGGAATCTCTAATTTCAGTATTTCTCATGTAGTTACCATGCCTATAAGACTTATGCACTTTCATGTAGTTACCATGCTTATAAGACTTCTGCACTTTTATATAGTTACCATGCCTATAAGACATGCATTTTCACATAGTTACCATACCTATAAGACTTCTGCACTTTCATATAGTTACCACGCCTATAAGACTTATGCACTTTCATATAATTACCATGCCTATAAGACATGCATTTTCATGTATTTACCATGCCTATAAGATTTTTGCATCTCATTTAGCTATCATGTCTATAAAAAAAAACTCTGCATTCTCATTTAAATGCCATGACTATAGGGATTCTGCACTTTCATGTATATATTATATCTATAGCTTCTGCACACGCACGTAGAGAATATGCCTATATGTCTTTTTCATATTCTAGCCTACCCTTTTTTCACTAGGCAAACTTATCTATAGGCCTTAATAACCAAAAAAAATGTACGCAACGCTTAGATATCATGTTGTAGAATTTCTGCATTCTTCTATGTCTATAACAATTTTTTTAAGTTGGCAAACACATAGAAAGCATGCCTATAGGGGTTCTAATTTAAATCTAAATCGCCTAATTCGTTTATAAGTTTAAAACTAGCATTAATAACACATTACCAATGGCAGAACCTGTGCTTGTTTTTTTACTGGCAACTTTCTTTTTACCTAAATCAATCTGCAATCAATTTTTCTTCTTTTGTTTCTGAAATCAGTAGATATCATGCATTAGGTTTCGTCTATCACTTAGGTAAGCTTCAGGATAAACTTATAAACTGAATCAGATTTTATTAACTACAACCAGTAGGTAGGCCTGATTCGGGCTTCTTATCTAAACTATGTAATAAATTAGTCTGCTACCAATTTCTTTTAAGTTTTATTTAGACCTTAAACAGTACGTGTAAGACATGCTAAACTATGTGTTTTAGGAGGTTTGTCTGAGCCTTATTATTTGTTTATATGCTCTCCCCCAAACTTGCTATATGTGTTTTGATTGTCGCCTTAGTATTTTAACCTTTTGAAACCACAAATGAGCCAATGTCCCATCCCTTTAGGATTAGTAATCCCAGATACCTCCATGTTTGATAGATTTGGAGCGGGTAATAGCATGCAATAAGTAAACGAGACTATTCTGTGCTTTAGTACCTTAATGGGGTGGGAAAGGGTAGATATGGATATAATGACCACGCGATAACACCACGTGTATAAGTGGTTACCGGGTGTTGTGTGGGGTGATCCATATTATTTATAAACCTAGGACCCCCTCTCGTTTACTTGTTTATTTCATTGTTTATTTTCAAATTTCTCAAACTATATTTTCTCAAAATTCAGCTTTTCTTTCGTTTCTTTTCAATCCATCTATTTGCAACCTTTATGTGAAAATCCCCTCTTATTTGAAGACGTACTTGTCTAAATGTCATTTGTACTTTAAAGTCACAACAATAGCTTGGCCGGGTACCACACTAGTGGATTCTGAGGGGTACCTAACACCTTCCCCTTGGAATAATTTCAAGCCCTTACCCAATCTCTGGTTATCCAAACAAAACCCTTCTTAGTGTCCTAATGCACTTTAATCATTAGGTGGCAACTCTTTACTTCTCTTAAATCTAATTCCCAAAAGGGAACGAGTTGTCCTTCCAAATGTCATAAACCCAATTTTGCAAGAAAAAGGGGGCATAGACAGCATGGCGACTATGCTGGGGATTTCTTTTAGGCTTTACCATTTCAAGCTATTACTGTGACTTTACATTTCTTATGTGCCTTTATTTGTTTAATCCGTTTAAGTATTTAATTCCTTTTCCTACTGCAAAAACTGACTCGTTTCTTTGTTTCTTTCCTTTATTTCTTTTACTTCTTTCCTTTACTACTATTTTAAGTTATGAAGAATTGTTGTAATTATTGCTTTTGTAATGTGCAAATGCGTGACAACTTGTTTTAGTTATTGCGTAAGTATGTTTTCAACATCATATTCCACTCGTGCTAAACAAAATACCATAGCAACGCTTATAATGAGTGGTTGCACTCTTCCGATATTATCACCCTCTAAATTCGGCAAAGGCATATTTGTGGTAAAACCAGTCGATCAACGGTGTAGTCGACGGTTTTGCGCCTTTCCCTCTTGAGTTGTCCGCTCAAGGGTACCAATCTAAAACCCCGTAGAAACCCTTTCTCTTTAAATTATGCATGCATCATGGTCAAACCAAGCCGAGTCAGTTGTGTTGTCCGCATAATGACTCTTTAAGATAGCCTTGTCCAAGTCCACCGGGTTTCCTTGAAACCCAAACGGACACTACCATGTTTTGTGCATTTATTTTGAGAACTAAATGCTTACTATGCCAATTATTGATATTAAGTAGTTGAGTCTGGTGGGGGTAAGGGCCTAACACTTTGTCTTGCAGAAATATGAGGCACGAAGTTCCCAGATTCGGCATGGTCACCAACATACACCTGAAATTGTTAAACTGGTGGGAAGATCCTCATTCTAGTGATCAAGCTCTTGTCAGGAAATATCTAGGAAATCTACCTTCTCTCCTGGAAATTCAACCCAACAACAAAATCATAGAAGCTGCCACTTTGTTTTGGGATTATGATAGGTCTGTGCTCCACTTCGGAGACATTGAGATGACACCATTGCTCGAGGAAATAGGAGGATTGACTGGTATACCGTGGGAAACTCCGGGTTTATTGATGCCGGAAAATGGCAAAGGTAGAGGTTTTCTCAAAATGATGGGTCTAAAGAAGAATCCAAACTTGACATGTTTGAAAGAATCATACATTCCCTTTGACTACTGATACGAGAGATACGGTCATAGCAAATCTTACCGTAGTTATCCTGACAAGTTCGCCCTTACATCATTGGGGTATATTCACCGACGGGTATTTGTCTTCATGTTCTGCCTCTTGGGGATGATAGTATTTCCGATGAGAAAGCAAGAATCCATACTAGGCTAGCTGTAGTCACCAAAACTCTAATGGAAGGAATTGACGGACAACCATTCTGTCTTGTACCAATGATCATCACAGAAATATACCGAGCCCTGGAAAGTGTCAACAAGGGGCCAAACACTTTGAGGGTTGTAATATGCTACTTCAACTATGGCTCGTGGAACATCTCCAAAGGGGTGAGTACCAACAGGAAATCCATCGAAGGGACTGGGATGATCATATCGCTTTCCATCACCCAAAGTGAATGAATTACATAGCCAACATGTTCACCTAACCGAAGAATGCTAAAGAATGGGTCGAACTCTTTGATAATTTGACTGAAGACCGGGTACAATGGATGTTCGAGTGATTCCCTACTGAAGAATTCATCGTTCGACCCAGGGATGCGCCATTTCTAATACTAATCGGTTTGAAGGGGACCTACACTTATGTCCCTCTCTGAGTTATGAGACAGACTGGTGGGAAGCAGGTTATACCAAGGGTCGACAAGATGAGTCACTTCTGGGCTGACCTCCAGAATGACGATAGTCCGCACAGGTGCCAGGCTCAGCATATGTGGCATTGCAAAATTATCTTGGGAAAGGACACCATCGGACCAGACAGATACCATGTTGGTTGCACCCCACACTATTCAGGCTGGCTGGAGGACAATCACAATGGTCTGGGTCAATGCGGGTTTGTTCGAGGTCACATGATCATCGATGAAAAGGCTGAAGCACATGTCAAGTACAATCAACAGCGCAAGAGGATTTGGGAGTGTGAAAATGAGCACCGTGAAATACAAGAAGCCAATCAAAAACTAATCGAGGAGTGGAAGGATATGGTTGTCAGCGCTAACAAGTGATTGGTCTATCTGGAGCGAGGTATAGTAGAGTTAGAAAAGAAGTTTCTGGAGAGGGTCGAGGATTGCCGGACTGCTGAAGGAAATGAAGGCGGACATGTGGCCAGAGCCTACTTGCTACTAGGACTGCGCAAGCTGGGAGAGCTGTTTGATGGAACCAACAATGCCAAGTCTGAGGAAGGTCCCTCCGGGACCAATTGATAGGAATTTCCATTTTTCGCTCTATAAGATGTAATAAGGCCAATGGCCATTAGTAACTTTTCTTATTATTTCGTGTCGTTTTGGGATTCTTCTACCTTTTTATCAATGAAATGAGGCATTTAGCATTCTAAGTTCTCCAAATTTACTTGTCTCTAGGCCTACCTAGGGCACAACGAGGTCCCCAAAATTAGGACCCGCTTTATATTTCCTGCACTACGTGTTTAAACATTGCAACATTTTTTCTTATGATCCTTATTGACTTATCACCTTTTTATTTTTACTTTTTATTTATTACCCTCCCCAAAGGTTAGTTCGTGAACTCTGGTAACATCATCATATTTTACAAGATCCTAGGGCCCTCCACCTACTACTCCTCCCAATCCTGTCGGACACAAAAGCAAAAGAAGAATGGAAGATTCGAACAACTCAGCTGAATGGGTAGAGGTCACTCGTGGTGCTCTGGTCCCCAAGGAAAATGCATCTCAACTAGAGCAAAAGCTATTGAAGTTTCAAGAAGTACTTGATCAAGTCCGGAATTTGGCAAGTCTGTCATTTTCCCTCACCACTCCAGAAGTTAATTTCCCAAATGCTCAGAATCCCATACCTCCACAAAACATCCCAAAGCATCAAAACCATCCTGCTCATCACCACCACTGCAATACTTGCCACACTCCCAACAATACTCCACTGCTCATCCTGGAATCTTTGAACTCCACAAATGACCACTGCCACACCCAACACAATACCCCCATCTGCGTGGAGACTGTGCCACACTCCTCCCAGCCCATCTCAAGCACACGCGAGTCCAATGATTAGGACTTGCTCATTAGAAATTTGGCCGAAGAGCTTAAAATGTTGACCACCAGAATTCAAAACATTGAAGGTAGTAAGGGAATTGAGGGGCTAAACTATGAAGATCTATGCATACAGCCCGATGTTAAACTGCTCGAGGTATACAAACCTCCCAAGTTCAAAATGTTTGATGGTACATGGGATCCTAGGGTTCATTTGAGAACATACTGTGACAAGCTGGTCGGAGTGGGAAGAGACGAGAAGATCCGCATGAAGATTTTCATGAGGAGCTTGAAGGGAGATGCCTTATGTTGGTACATTAGCCAGGATCCAAAGAAGTGGTCAAACTGGGTAAGCATGCCGTCTGATTTCATGGATAGATTCAGGTTCAACACAGAGAATGCACCGGATGAGTTATATATCCAAAACTTGATAAAAAACCCATAGAAACCTTCTGCGAGTATGCCACTCGCTGGAGATCAAAAGTTACTAAGGTCAGACCGGCCTTAGAGGAAGAACAAATGAACAAGTTTTCCGTCTGGGCTCAGGACCCACAATATTATGAGAGGTTGATGCTAATTGAGAATCATAAATTTTTTGATATCATCAAGCTAGGAGAAAGGATCGAGGAAGGCATCAAGAGTGGTATAGTTATGAACTTTAAAGCCTTGTAGGCTACCAATAAGGCGTTACAATCTGGTGGTACATCCAAGAAAAGGGACGTAGGCACTGTAATGGTTGCACAGAGAACCAAATCCCCTATCAAATACCAAACCTATCCAATGACTCCACCCACATATCAACCTACTCCAAATTATCAAGTGCCCTCACCCATTTACCAAACTCTACCACCCACTTATCAATCAGCTCCACCTCCCGCATATCAGCCCACTTTACCTAAATACTCCTAACCGGCACATGTTTACCAATCCTACAACACCCAACCATCCCACTATCAATCACCTCCCCCACGTCAAAACTTCCCTAGACCACGACCAAATTTTAACCGCAGACCTCCCAAACAATACACCGCCATTGCTGAACCAATTGACCAGTTGTATGAAAGTCTCAAAGTTGCAGATTATGTCACCCATATCCCTGCTATAACACCTGAAAACCCTTCTCAATGGATCAATCCAAATAAATTATGCGCATACCATTTCGGCATGAAAGGACATACCATCGATGAATGCCTCTCTCTGAAGGATAAGATACAGATTTTGATTGACAATAAGATCATTATAGCAAAGGAGCCTATTCCGAATGTCCGTCATAACCCTCTGCCAAACCATAAAGGTAGAGGTGTTCACATGATCGATATAGAGGATGACTGGGACCCCAAGGGATCAATCGGTTTAATCACAGAAGGCAACAATCCAAAGAAGCCAGTAGTCACAATCAATTCGATTGTGGTCCAGATTCAGCCTTCTGGGGACGCTGAGGTAAACATGTCCATGCCACTCGAGTTTGAAGCACCACCTTCTACAAAGACGCCAGCGCCGATTGAAGTTGAGTTTAGGTCACCAGCAAACACACCTACACCCTTTAAAGTTACAGTCTTACCACCTGAGAAGCCTGCTCCGTTTGGAGTAAAGATAGCCACACCAATTCCAATGGCAATGTCAGCCATAACACCGTTCCATACGAAGGCTATACCATGGGACTACACAGCCGAGGCCAGGAGAAAGGGGAAGGTCAAGTTCGGGGAAACCGTTACGGCATAAGGTATGACAAGAACCGGTAGGGTTTATACCCCGGAGCATTTGGCTAAATCTAACAAGCAGGCCTCTAGTCGGCCAACCATCACTGAAACTAGGCCCGACGATCTCTAGAGAAAGATACAAGCCAAAGAATACTCAGTCATTGATCAGTTGAACAAACATCGGCACAGATTTCTATCCTTGCTTTGCTACAAAGCTCCAATGCACACAAGAATGCCTTGTTAAGACTTCTGAGTGAGGCATATGTACCAACTAACATTACCGGCGAAGAGATGGCTAACATGGTAGGCCAGGTGTTGGAAAGTCACAAAATCACTTTCTACGAAGATGAGATGCTACTAGAGGGATTAAGTCACAACAAGGCATTGCACATCACTGTGCAGTGTGAAGATTATTTTATCACCAGGATCCTGGTCGATGGGGGTCCAGTCTCAACATTTGTCCGTTGCTAACACTCAGGAAATTGGGAAAAGGGTTGCATGAAATCAAGGACAGGGCCATCAACATCAAAGCTTTCAACGGTTCTCAAATGTCTACTATCGGGAAAATTAGCTTGTGTTTGCAAATGGGTCCTACTTGGTTTGATGTTGACTTTCAAGTGATAGACGTGCCAGCATCCTACAATCTGTTGTTGGGACGACCATGAATTCACACCGTTGGGGTCGTAGCATCAACACTACATCAGGCAGTGAAGTTTGAGTGGAACCACCAAGAGGTGATCATTCATGGCGACGGTAGCAATCCCATGTATAGTTGCCAGACCATTCCAGCAATTGGAGGAAGGATAAGGATAGGTGGGGAAACTTACCACCACATCGAGCGAGTCAACGCCGTCGATAAGGATAAATGGTAGGATAACAAAATTGAAAGCATATTGAACTGGAGCGGGTATGAATCTAGCAAGGGACTTGGCAAGAATCTCCAAGGAATCGCTAAGCCGATCAAGCTCAAGAAACACGGCACCACCTTCGGATTAGGGTATGAGTATACCTGGAAAGAATTCAACTAATGGTCGCCACCCTAGCGCAGTCCTTACTATCCATTGGAGCAGCCAATACCCCGTTTGGAGCAGACCTTTCAACAGGCCGAGGTCATCTACTGGTCAAAAGAAGAAGAAGCACTGGAAGTAGTGAGGAATTTGTTCCTGGAAGACGATAATATGGATTGTTGTGTCATTTTCGAGAAGGAGGGTGAGGAAGGCCCTTCCATACAGGCTGTAAGTGGAGGAGCGCGCCTCAATAACTGGACTATCAGAACCACCAAAGCCTGGCGAGCCTCAGAGTAGCAAGGCTGAACAAGCATCATGCACTATTTTATTAGTATTACTTTCGTTTCTCATTTTTATTTTTCTGTAAGAAAGAGATCCAATGTTCAAAACATTTATTCAATTTATCAAAGAATTTCAATTTTCTTATAAATCTTACTCTTATTATTTTCTCTCATTACTTTACTTATATAGCATTACTATTACTTATCTTGATGAACCATTAACTATGACATGCAACGAGACAACGCAACAAACGGACATAGATTCAGAGAAAGATGATATATCGGAAGAAATTATTAAAGAAGTTGAGAATTTTGAAAATCATCCTAAGTCCAACCTGGACGAGACAGAAATTGTTAACTTGGGAGATGCAGAAAACATCAAAGAAACACGAATTAGCGTTCATTTGTCACCATCAGAGAAGGACGAATATACAGAGTTTGTAAGAGAGTATGAGGACATATTCGTCTGGTCATATGATGACATGACTGGTCTGAGTACATCTGTTGTGGCTCACAAACTACCAACCGATCCAGACTGTCCGCCGGTAAAACAGAAGCTCAGAAAGTTCAAGCTAGATATGAGTTTTAAAATTAAGGAAGAAGTCACTAAGCAGTTCAAAGCCAAGATTCTCAAAGTAGTGGAATATCCAACATGGTTAGCCAATATTGTGCCAGTATCGAAGAAGGATGGAAAGGTTAGAGTCTGTGTCGACTACCGAGATCTCAACCAGGCCAGTCCGAAGGACGACTTCCCCTTGCCAAACATACACATCCTGATTGACAACTGCGCCAAGAACGAGTTGCAATCCTTTGTAGATTGTTTCGCGAGGTTTTATCAGATCTGGATGATGAAGAAGATGCTGAGAAAACGGCTTTCATTACGCCATGGGGAATGTATTGCTACAAGATAATGCCATTTAGGTTAAAGAATGCAGGGGCTACCTACATGAGGGCCATGATTACCATTTTCCATGATATGATACACAAGGAGATCAAAGTATATGTGGATGATATCATCATCAATTCCAAGAAAGACACTGATCACATAGAAGATCTGAGGAAGTTTTTCAACCGATTGCGAAGGTACAAACTGAAGCTGAATCCTGCAAACTGTGCCTTCGGGGTTCCTGCCGGAAAATTACTTGGGTTTATTGTGAGTCGCCGGAAAATAGAACTGGATCCATCAAAGATCAAATCCATTTAAGAGTTGCCACCCCCAAGGAACACGAAAGACGTTATGAGCTTCTTGGGGAGAATTAACTATATCAGTCGGTTCATAGCACAATCTACAGTTATCTGTGAGTCGACCTTCAAGAGTAGAAGAAGGATGCCTCCACCGAATGGACTGATAACTGCCAGAAAGCTTTTGACGGAATCAAGGAATACTTGTCAACGCCACCAGTTTTGGTCCCGCCCAAGCTGGGTAGACCTTTGTTACTCTACATTATAGTGTTAGATAGTACCTTCGGTAGCATCCTGGGGCGGCATGATGAAACAGGAAAGAAAGAACAGGTCATTTACTACCTCAGCAAAAAGTTCACTCCATACGAGGCCCTGTATTCTCTATTGGAGTGCACCTGCTGTGCTTTAACTTTGTTAGCCCAGAAGCTAAGGCACTACTTCTGTGCCTATACTACATATATCATATCAAGGATGGATCCTTTGAAATACATCTTTCAGAAGCCCATGCCCACTGGCAAGCTCGCCAAGTGGCAGATCCTGTAGAGTGAATTCAACATTATTTACGTGACCTAGAAAGCAGTCAAAGGATAGGCATTAGCGGATCACCTTGCTGAAAACCCTGTGGATTGAGAATACGAGCCCCTAAAGACGTATTTTCCAAATGAAGAGGTATCATTCATAGGAGAATATTGTAGAGTCCTATGACGGTTGGAGAATGTTTTTCGACGGAGCAGCAAATTTCAAAGGAGTTGGCATAGGAGAAGTCCTAGTGTCAGAAATCGGTCGGCACTATCCGGTATCTGCCAAGCTTAGATGCTCGTGCACTAACAACATGGACGAGTACGAAGCCTGCATCTTAGGGCTCAAGATGGCCATTAACATGAACATCCAAGAGTTGCTAATAATTGGGGATTCGGACCTACTCATACATCAAGTACGAGGAGAATGGCTGACCAAGAATTCCAAGATACTCCCTTAATTTGTACCATGTATAGGAGTTGAGGAAAAGGTTCACAAAGACAGAGTTCCAGCATGTTCCCAGAGTCTAAAATGAGTTTACTGATACATTGGCTACCCTATCGTCTATGATATAGCATCCAGATACAAACTTCATTGATCTTATTCCTGTGAAAATCCATAATCAGCCAGCTTATTATGCTGATGTCACAGAAAAAGCGGATGGAAAACCTTAGTTTCACGACATCAAGGAATATTTGGCCAAAGGAGAATATCCAGAGCTTGAAACATAACACTCAAAAGCGCACACTTCAAAGATCGTCCAACAATTTCTTTCACAGTGGAGGAATCATGTATAGGAGGACTCCGAATTTGGGTTTGCTAAGGTGTGTCGACATGAAGGAAGCATCTAAAATGCTAGAGGAAATTCATGCCGGGACTCGCTGTCCGCATATGAACAACTTTGTCTTAGCCAAGAATATACTTTGTACTGGTTACTTTGGGATGACCATGGAGACGGACTACATCCAGTATGTCTGAAAATGCCACCGCTACCAGATACATGCAGACATGATAAAGGTACCTCCAAATGAGCTTAATGCAGCAAGCTCACTGTGGTTGTTCGCCGCTTGGGGAATGGATGTTATCGGACCGATCAAACCTGTTACTTCCAACGGGTATAGATTCATCCTAGTGGCAATTGACTATTTTACCAAATGGGTCGAAGAAGCATCCTACAAAGCAGTGACTAAGAAAGTTGTGACAGACTTCGTCCGCGACCGCATTGTTTGTCGATTCGGTATCCCAGAGTCAACCATTACTGATAATGGCTCCAACCTCAATAGTGACTTGATGAAAGACATGTGTGAAACCTTCAAGATCAAGCACAAGAACTCTACACCCTACAGACCACAGATGAACGGAGCCGTAGAAGCCGCCAACAAAAATATTAAGAAGATACTGAGGAAAATGGTAGAGGAGCATAAGCAGTGGCATGAGAAGCTATCATTTACTTTATTGGGGTATCTCACCACAGTCCGCACATCAACTGGTGCAACTCCCTATATGTTGGTTTATGGTACAGAGGCAGTCATTCCCGACGAAGTAGAAATCACCTCTTTCAGGATCATACAAGAAGCTGAGCTCGACGACGCAAAATGGGTGAGAAACCGCTATGAGTAGCTGGCTCTTATATATGGGAAGAGAATGAATGCAGTTTGCCATGGTCAGTTTTATCAGAATAGAATGTCCAGAGCTTTCAACAAGAGAGTCAAGCCAAGACGGTTCACACCAGGGCAACTGGTGTTAAAGAAAATTTTCCCACATCAAGATGAAGCCAAAGGGAAATTCTCTCCCAATTGGCAGGGTCCATACATGGTTCATGGGGTTCTGACAGGAGGAGCCCTTATACTTGCAGAAATAGACGGAGAAGTTTGGCCAAAATCAATCAATTCAGATGCAGTCAAGCGCTATTATGTATAATTTTATGCTTTTCCTACATGATTTAATTTGAACTACATCTGATCTAATTCTCGTTTAAGAGGGGATACGAAGGCAGCCTTATGGGTTCGGTCACAATTTAATAAAATTTTCATTTCCCCTGCAATTGGAAACTGGGGCAGAATTTTGAGGAGTACCCTCAAAATTCCAATTTCAACCGATCATCGCAAGCAATCGCCAGAAGCAGCAGCCCAGTAAACTGGGGTAGAATTTTGAGGAGGACCCTCAAAATTCCAAAACAAGAGAGGTTGCAATGTCCTAAACCACGTCACAGTTGTCGGTTCATCTAAGAACTATTTCTTAAATATATACTTATGTCATACCTTTACAAAATCATGCATGTTTATTATCAAAATCTCTTTGTTCGGCAACATTACCTTAATGATACATACCGTGTCATCAGAACAAAATCGAACAGGGCGAGCAAAGTCAGCGGGGACACGAAACTAACCTTTCCCCTTTACAAAACTCATAATTTTTCTTTGGATGCAGGCACCCAAGTCACAAAATCATATATTATACGCTCATATTGCTCAGGAATACAACTCTTGGAATTATCACACCTATTCACAGTTGCTATCCGCATACAATATCCCCAACAGCCACAATATCACAATCTGCTACTAGCTATCAGCTAAGAAATTTTATTACTATTCTCCTTTTTATTTCTTGCATAAGGCTACCATTCTGCCTTCTGAGACTAAGCTCTGTCTCCATCTGCATTCCTGCATTGCATAAGGCTACCATTCTGCCTTCTGAGACTAAGCTCTGTCTCCATCTGCATTTTCTGCATTGTATAAGGCTACCATTCTGCCTTCCGAGACTAAGCACTGTCTCTATCTGCATTCCTGCATTGCATAAGGCTACCATTCTGCCTTCCGAGGTTAAGCTCTACCTCCATCTGCATTTCTGCATTGCATAAGGCTACCATTCTGCCTTTCGAGACTAAGCTCTGTCTCCATCTGCATTCATGCATCGCATAAGGCTACCATTCTACCTTTCGAGGTTAAGCTCTACCTCCACCTGCATGGCTGAAAGATCGCCACCTTTATTTATATCCTGCATCGGCTAAAAGATCGCCACCTTTATTTACCCTTGCACGGCTGAAAGATCGCCATCTCTACTTATGTCTTGCATCGGCTGAAATATCGCCACTTTATTTATGCTTTCATGGGATGAAAGATCGCTACCTATCACATTTCATGGGCTGAAAGATCACCAAATTATCCAAAGGCGTCATTTTTCGGAGGCACCATTCGCATAGCCCGAGAACGCCATGCCATGGCCTAAGGACCCCTTTAATCTCTTGCATATCCTTATTCAAAGGCATCATAGTTTGGAGGCATCATTCTCATAACCCGAGAGAATCATTTCATAGCCTGCGAATCCTTTATTATACACTTCATGGCCCTCGACATCATGGTCTAAGGACGTCATCCTAACTGTCCAAAGACAGCATTCATGGTCCGACGGGAATTTGCATCACGTTTAATTTTTCCGCATGATATACGCTTGTATTGCTTGTTTGCAGGTAAACTGGCTAGCAACGGACGTCTCAGTTGGAGCGATCCCGATCCAGCTCCCGCAGCCCTATCATACTTTAACCATCCTTCCCAACCTAAATATCGTGTCCGTTCTTGAAAGATCTCCATCGGCATATTTCACCGTCGGATCGTGGACTACATATGGCCTAATTCCTGTAAGACCAGCGATATGTAGGCAGCTCTGTAGCCAAAGCACGATTAATATTTTCAAACCACTTCGCCTGGTCAAAATTAGCCATCATATCTTTACCCGACAACTTTTTCATCCTTCCCGGGTAAAAAGGGACAGTTGTTGATACCCAATTTTTTCCTATATATTTTTTATATGCAAAATGCTTTCAAAATAGTATATATATATATATATGTCCAAGTATTTTATTATTATTATTTCAATTTTTAAAAGATTTTTGAACCAATTTATTGCCCTATTTTAGTAGTACAAAAACCAATAATTGTTTCCTAATTATCCTTTTGGTGATTCAGCTATTGTATTCTCATATTTATATCAATATATAGCTAAGTTAATTTTTTCACATTTTTATAAATTGATTTGGTATTTTTAAAGCTAAATTGCACTAAATTGAAATTTTAGCCTATTTTAAGATTTAATAGAGTTTATGATTATAAAATTGATTCCAATATTTTTAATTTAATGTCTATATATTATTAATTAATTTAGTACCTTTAATTCATTTTCATAATTCGCTTTTACTATTTTCTACAAAATAAAAAAGGAAAAGTGGCTGTTTAAATACTAGACCTATTTCGTTTCAATTAAAGCCAAAATGACCACCCCAGTAACCCAATTTCAAATTTAAATTTACCCGGTCCAATTACAATTTAACCCGACCACTAACCCATTTATCCAACCCGCTCGGCTCCCCTTTTGATCCACGTTGATCATTTTGATCAACGATCACAATTCCCCTTGCCTTTTTTAATTCCCCAAACCCCGAACCCTAAACCATTCTCATCAGAGATGCCACCCTTTAAACCCCTCTCCTCTCTCTTATTCTCTCGAACCTTCCTTAACCCTATCCACCTCTAATCGCTCCCACCTTGAAATCCACCGGAAACCATGGCTTCTCCGGCCATGTGAATCTTATATTCACCTTTTATCGCTCTTATGTGCTCGATACTTGAAGATTCGAGGCCAGAACTCGAAGGTCTTCATTTAGACCTTCACCGACTCGAGGTTTCACGGCCATCTCCGGCCTTGCTCCGGCGTATCCTGGTCTTCTGAGCCTGATTCTAACTTCTCCCACTCAGATCGGTGACTTTTCCAAGCCTTCTCATTCTAGGATTCTTCTGAAACCCTAACCTTTCGAGGTTTTCTCCGATTCTTTTTAGATATATTGTGTATCTATGCTCTACTTGAGTTTTCAAATGTTTTCCCCAATTTTTTTTTGAAAATTACTTTCAAAACCCTTCTTTTCCAATTTAGGGTTTTCTAGAAAGTGTTTAAGTGTTTTATGATTTTTCTTCTTTGTTATTCGTATTGTTTCTCTTACTCTGTTTCCTATATCATGTTCTCGCATGCTTTCGACTGTGTTCTTGTGCTTTTTCTTTTACCATGTTCTAATATGTGGTTTTACTGAGTTTTATACTCTGTTCTTGAATGTTCTTTACTGTGTTCTCCACGCTTGTGTTTCTTCTACCATGTTTTCCATATTATGTTCTCATGTGCTTTCTACTATGTTCTGGCATTTCTTCTACTATGTCCTGCTATACTATACCTTTCTACTGTGTTCTTTGCTATTTTTGCTTCTAATGATCCTTGTTTAGGTTTCTTCTGAGAAAAAACTTTCTTAAGCATGTTTCTTCTACTCTTTCTACTGTGTTTGCCTGTTTTCTCATGGGTTCCTTAAGGAAACCTCTGAGTCTATTTCGAATACTTGTCTTCTCATCTATGTACTTGATTTAGGGGGGAAACCTTAAAGTTTGGAGGTTCTGCCAGGTTTGATCATATATTTGATTGAACTAGGGTTTTATTTTAAAACCCCTAACTCTTTCAGTCTTTGAACTGAGTCTGGACATTTGTTTTCATACAATGTTGAACCTCTTTCTAGACTTTTCTATACTAGATTCTTTCTATTGATTCTTACAAGGGCATGACAAGTTTCTTTCATGTTTAACGTGTCTTTATGCTTTTATATGTTATGAATATTTCTCAAAAAAGGGTTTTCAAACTAGTGATTGACTCAAAATTCCATTTTAATAGGTCTAATTGATTGTTTGTTGATTTTCCTTAAGTTAAAACCTTTTCCATCTTTCTGACTTGGTTCATTCATACCAAATCTCATGCCTTGTGATTTCTTGGCTGTTAATTGATTTTCTATCCTTCAATTGTACAACCGTGTATTTCAGAAACCCTGTCCTTAAATAAACTTTATGTATTTACCCTCAATTACATGCTTTACACAAGTGTTTGATTAATTTCTTTCCTTAATTGTTTTATACCCGTTTGAATTTGAATCCCTTAATTAAATGGAGACTTATGTAATTGATTAACAATCAGTCTTCAATTATTTTCTTACCTTATTTTCTCATGACTTTCACACTATAAATACATGACTCTCTTTAACATAAGACACATAATTGAACACACTTCAAACTACACAATTTCACAATCTTTTCTGAACTCTCACTTAAAAGTATTTTGTCTTCCTGTCTGCACTTTGGCTTTTACAAGACTACTGCTCTTCTTACTTGTTTCCTTGAAACTGGTATGTCCTAATTTTGGCTTCAGCATCACCCCAATATGTTTACTTATAGTCTTTATATCCATGTCTACTTTACTGTCTATGTAGAGTTCAGTATTTAATTTAGTATGTATATGTTCTACTGCATGTTTCTACTGTGAATCTTTGCTCCTTATCCCATTACCCCTAATGTGTTTGTGAGTGGTGACTTAGGGCATGGCAATAGAAGTTGTTGTCCATGAAGTGGGTTCTGAAACAATGAGGTATTAACCTCTAAACAGGCTAGAGGGTATGCCAGCATATCTCATAGCTAGGTATGCCCATCAGCCTGCTCTTCTTGTGTTCTTGCAAATTCCCCACTTCACTATACCCCTATGTGCATTGATTTTAAGTTATCCCCCTCTCCCTCTCCCCTTTCAGAATTCCATTCCTGCACTTGCACTCTCTCTTAGCTTCTAAGATCTGCCCCCTCCTGTGAGCCTTGCTTTGGGACCTTGAGTTCCCTATGAACTTGGACACCTGAGGGCTGGTCCTTCCACACTGCACGATTGTCCTGGTTTGGTAATGTATTTGGGGTGTAAGCACTGCCCGGAGTCCATGAGGCTCTTAGGGAACTCTGATACACCCCAAATGAGAGAACGGCTTTTGAAATCTAATCTTTGGAGATGGTTTACTTCATACTTCAGACAAGAAGTCTGAATCAGGCTCTCCTTGGTTTTAATTTTCAATTTTTGATGTATTTTTTTTATCCTCTTTGGGCTGTAATACTTTGTAATAAACTTTCGGGATGTTTAGTGAAAATGGAGGAGTAACTATGTATGAAAAGGGTACATAACTTACCTATAGGAATCTCTAATTCCAGTATTTCTCATATAGTTACCATGCCTATAAGACTTATGCACTTTCATGTAGTTACGATGCCTATAAGACTTCTAAATTTTCATATAGTTACCATGCCTACAAGACTTATGCACTTTCATATAGTTACCATGCCTATAAGACTTCTGCAATTTCATATAGTTATCATGCCTATAAGACTTATGCACTTTCATATAATTACCATGCCTATAAGACTTATGCATTTTCATGTATTTACCATGCCTATAAGATTTCTGCATCTCATTTAGCTATCATGTCTATAAAAAACTTTGCATTCTCATTTAGATGCCATAACTATAGGGATTCTGAACTTTCATGTAGATATTATGTCTATAGCTTCTGCACACGCACGTAGAGAATATGCCTATATGTCTTTTTCATATTCTAGCGTACCCTCCTTTCACTAGGAAAACTTATCTATTTGCCTTAATAACCAAAAAAAAATGTACGCAACGCTTAGATATCATGTTATAGAATTTCTGCATTTTTCTATGTCTATAACAAATTTTTTTAAGTTGGCAAACACATAGAAAGCATGTGTATAAGGGTTCTAATTTAAATCTAAATCGCCTCATTCGTTTATAAGTTTAAAACTGGCATTAATAACACATTACCAATGGCAGAACCTGTGCTTGTTTTTTTACTGGCAACTTTCTTTTTACCTAAATCAATCTGCAATCAATTTTTCTTCTTTTGTTTCTGAAATCAGTAGATATCATGCCTATTGGTTTTGTCTATCACTTAGGCAATCCTCAGGATAAACCTATAAACTGAATCAGATTTTATTAACTACAACCAACAGGTAGGCCTGATTCGGGCTTCTTATCTAAACTATGTAATAAATCAGTCTGCCACCAATTTCTTTTAAGTTTTATTTAGGCCTTAAACAGTATGTGTAAGACATGCTAAACTATGTATTTGTTTATTATTTGTTTTTAGACAAGAGGGGTTGCTCTGATGGTAAGCAACCCCCACTTCCAACCGAGAGGTTGTGAGTTCCAGTCTCCCCAAGAGCAAGGTAGGAAGTTCTTGGAGGGAAGGATGTCGGGGGTCTATTTGGAAACAGTCTCTCTACCCTAGGGTAGGGGTAAGGTCTGCGTACACACTACCCTCCCCAAACCCCACTAAGTGGGATTATACTGGGTTGTTGTTGTTGTTGTTGTTGTTGTTGTTGTATGCTCTCCCCCAAACTTGCTATATGTGTTTTAATTTTCGCCTTAGTATTTTAACCTTTTGAAACCACAAATGAGCCAATGTCCCCTCCCTTTAGGATTAGTAATCCCAAATACCTCCGAAATTGATAGATTTGGGGCGGGTAATAGCATGCAATAAGTAAACGAGACTATTCCACGCTTTAGTACCTTAACAGGGTGGGAAAAGGTATATATGGATATGATGACCATGCGATAACACCACGTGTATAAGTGGTTACTGGGTGTTGTGTGGGGTGATCTATATTATTTATAAACCTAGGACCCCCTTCTCTTTTACTTGTTTATTTTCAAATTTCTCAAACTATATTTTCTCAAAATTCAGCTTTTCTTTTATTTCTTTTCACTCCATCTATTTGCAACCTTTATGTGAAAATCCTCTCTTATTTGAAGCCTTACTTGTCTATATGTTATTTGTACCTTAAAGTCACAACAATAGCTTGGCTGGGAACCACATTAGTGGATTCTGAGGGGTGCCTAACACCTTCCCCTTAGAATAATTTTAAGCCCTTACCCAATCTCTGGTTATCCAAAAAAAACCGTTCTTAGCATTCTAATGCACTTTAATCATTAGGTGGCGACTCTTCACTTCTTTTAAACCTAATTCCCAAAAGGGAACAAGTTATCCTTCCAAATGAAACCTGATTTCGCGAGAAAAATGGCTGAATCGACACCATGTATATAAGATCTCACCCAAACGCTTAGGCAGGCCTTAGGTAATAACAATAAATAAAATTGAGCGCGCTTTTGTTAACTAGTAATTGCTACAACCAGCAGGCAGGCCTGATTCAGACTTCTTATCTGAGTTACGTAATAAACTGGTCTGCTTCAACAACTTAAACTCCCCTCGCCTTAGTATTTTTTTAGATTCAGACCTTTATTGTTGTTTGAGTCATGCTATTTGGCTGTTTTGCTTGATGAGGTATACATGAGCCTTCAGTGTTTACGTGTTTCCCCTTTTAATGTGCAGTCATGTGTTTTTTATGTCGCTTTAGCTTTTTCACCTTTGAAACCCCAAAGTCAGCCTACTATCCCTCCATTTTAGGACTAGTAGTCCTAAGTGCCTCCGGGACTAATAGAAATGGGATGGGTAATAGCATGCAATAGTGGTCGAGACCAATCCGCGCTTTAGTACCTTAACGGGGTGGGAAGGGTAGATATGGATATGATGATCGGTGCGCTAATACCATGTGTAGACCCTCTTTTTAGGAGTGATTATTGGGTATTGCATTGATGTGATCCATATTACAAATAAACCTAGGACCTCCCCCTCCTCTTTCTTTTCCTTTAAAGCATTATGACATCTTTTCAATATCAGCTTTTTTAATTATTGTTCTATTTGCCTTTATCACTTCCAAACATTTGTGTATTGAAACCTCCTCTTATTTGAGCCTTATTTGTGTACATGTTAATTATACAAAATTCACAAAGAACTATCTGGCCAGGAACCACACTAGTGGATTCTGAGGGGTGCCTAATACCTTCCCCTTAGGATAATTTCAAGCCCTTACCCTATCTCTGGTTATCAAACAAACTTAAAAGTAAACCTCATAGGTGTCCTAATGCACCTTAAATCATTAGGTGGCAACTCTTCAAATGCAAAACCTAGTTCCTAAAAGGAACGAGTTATCCTACCCCAAAAATATCATAAACTCGATCTCCTGGTGTAAAGAGGGAAAAAGGGGGTACGACATGGTCGCTACAGTTAGAGAGCAAGTCTGTGGATTCATTGTGGGCTCAGCCATGATTTTTAGTTCAACATGGCTTGAGAGTTGGAGTCAGATATTTTGTTTTAGCAGGTGGTAGGGATCGCTCGCCGGTTAAAGGGCATATGGGACCGGGAGTGAGAGGACAAACGAGATCAAGAGAGAGTACAGGGAGGCGAGGAGGCCTCGTAGACCGGAGAGATCTACTGGCCCTTATTCTTGAGGCAGGGTATGGCATGGTGGAGGTTTCATAGGTCAGCCAGTTGAGATTGTGCTTCAGGCTTCACACAGTGATTCAGGTGCTCATGGGTCTCATAGTACCCATACCGCACAGTTCCCATAGCCACATCAGTGGAGGGGTTGCTTTGAGTGTGGATATGATAGCCACATGGTGAGAGACTTCCCCAGATTTCGGGCGGATGTGTCACAGCAAGGTGTTCAGGTGAGTAGAGGATGCCCAACAGGGGGAGGCCCGGCTCATTGATGTGTTTCATATAGTAGGCTTAAGGCCGTTGCGCCAGATGATGTCATTCAGGTATGATTTTGATTTGTTATAGAGGAGCACCATCCGTAGTTCATTACAGTTTTGCTTATCAGGATGAGTTCCACTATTTGTTTCTCCATTTATGTGTGCATTTCATAATTTGCACTCTATTTATGTGTTACCCTGTTGGGAGGTTCTGTGAGTGATAGACGTGTCTACCATCTGTTTTTATTCATTATCGAGAGTTATGAGACTAGTAGTAAATTCCTATTGTCCATTTTGGTAGGCTTGGTGTGATTTTTGAGTATTTTTGGCTACGAGCTATGATTTTTATACTCCACCGGTATGGGAGCCAGTACTTGTTATAAATTGTGACAGAAATTGGTCTAGTGAAAGTTTCTAGTTGGTCTTATATATATCCTACTTGTGATTCAGAGTTGAGGGTCAGAACTTCATGATTTCATATGATTTGATATGTTTGAACCGAGCTGTGTACCGCAGTGGAAGTTATACCAGTATGAGATCCTTGTGAATTGTTCATATGCTTTAATTCTTTGCTTGTTATGTTATTTTGTAGGTTGGTACTAATAGAGAGTTGTGCCTGTCTGTCTTGTTTGATAGTTCTCCTATGTGTTTCTCTTTTTATATTCGGTCATTTTCGTTCTGTGCTTCTTTAGTTAAAGCTTCCGGGGTGTGTGCCCGGTGGTGTTAGTTGTGACTTGTTGATTCGGGTGTTAGTTGTGACATTTTATCAGGGTTGATTTTGATCCCCTGATTTGATACCATAAAGCCGAGGAACTTGCCTGAGTCGACCCCGAATGCACATTTCTCCGGGTTAAGCTTCATGTTATACTTTCTCAGTATGTCGAAGGTCTCCTGCAAATGTTTCAAATGGTCCTCTACTCGCAGGGGCTTAACTAGCATATCATAAATATAAACCTCCATTGATTTACCTATTTGTTCTTCGAACATTCGATTTACTAGGTGTTGATAAGTAGCACCAGCATTTCTTTAGTCCAAACGACATTACATTATAGCAATAAGTGTCGTACTTTGTGATGAACGAAGTCTTTTCCTGATCTTCCGGGTTCATCTGTATTTGATTGTACCCAGAATAGGCATCGAGAAAACTAAGGATCTCGTGGCCGGTCATGGCATCGATCATGCGATCGATATTCAGCAAAGGAAAAGATTCTTTAGGGAATTCCTTGTTTAAATCTTTATAGTCTACGCACATTCTAAGTTTGTTTCCCTTTTAGGAACTACAACTACGTTTTCTAACCATTCGGGATATTTTACCTCCCGAATGGATCTTATATTGAGAAGTTTTGTTACCTCGTCCTTAATAAATACATGTTTTACCTCAGACTGAGGTCTTCTCTTTTGTTTCACCGGGCGGAACTTCGAGTCTGAGATCAATCGATGCGTAGTGATCTCCGGTGGGATCCCGGTCATATCTAGGTGGGACCAAGAAAAATAGTCCATGTTATTTAAAAGGAATTAAACGAGTTTTTTCCCTGTGCCCAGGTTTATCTTTTGATCGGGCAGATGCTCGATCACTATGATTTTTTCCAGCTCTTCGATCGTCGACTTCGTTGCATCAAAATCATCGGGGATTATCAAGGTTTGAGGTATCATATAGTCATCATCCTCGAAAGTTTCCTGCTCCTCCGATTGAGCAAGGCGGGTGATTGTGGTTGCTATTTGACTTCTTGATTTCCCTTCGAATCTGATCCCTTTGTTGATGACAATGTCGATATTGGTACTACCTCATCAATTGCAAACATTTCTTTGGTGGGGGGTTGTTCACCGTACACCATTTTGATTCCTTCCGATGTTGGGAATTTCAAGACTTCATGAAGTTTCGAGGTTACTACTCACATATTATGAATCCAAAGTCTTTCGGTCAGTGCGTTATACCTTATGTCGCCCTCAATCACGTGGAACTTTGTTTCTTGGATGGTCCCAGCCACATTTACTAGTAGAATAATTTCCTATTTGGTGGTTTCACTTGCCATGTTGAAGCCGTTAAGTACCCTAGATGTGGGCACAATTTGATCTTGGAGGCTGAGTTGCTCTACAACCCTTGATAGAATAATATTTGCCGAGCTACATGGATCAACCAACACACGTTTAACTTGAATTTTATTCATAAGTATAGATATTACTAGTGCGTCGTTGTGAGGTTGCTCGATCCTTTCTGCGTCTTCCTCGTTGAAAGACAAGGTTTCTTCTGGTAAGTAATCATGAGTTTGCTTCTCCCTCGTGATTGTCACTTTGGTGCATTTGAATACCGGTCCTTGAGCGATATCGACCCCACTAACGATCATGTGAATTACGTGTTGTGGCTCTTCCTGCTAGTTCTGCCTTTCGAATCTCTATTTTTGAAGTGGTTCTTGGCCTGATCACTTGAGAATTCTCGAAGTTGACCCTTGTTGAATAGACGGGCTACCTCCTCCCTTAACTGTCTGCAGTCTTCGGTTCTATGACCATGGGTACCATGGTATTTACATATTTGATTAGGGTTCCTTTGGGCTGGATAGGTCTGTAAGGGTCTAGGCCACCTAGTATCCTTAATCTGACCAATGGTTGATACAATACCTGATGCATCGATGCTGAAGTTATATTCTGATAGTCGAGATGCCTCTTTGGACCACGCTTACCTATCAAAAATAGTTTTTCTCATAAGCCCCCGGAGATCATTCCTTCTATCATTCCGTATGGGGTTGCATGTAGGACCGTTACTTCTCCAATCTCCATTGTATGGATGGTATCTATCTCTATTCGATCGTGGTTCCCGATCGACATCCCTTTTAACTCTATTCAAAGACCTATTGGGATAAATCAAACCAGCTGGAGTTTCCAGTTGATCATCTTCGACCCTAATCTTTGACCGACACCGATTGTGTACATCGGCCCAAGTGACAACTGTATATTCGGTCAAATTTTGCTTCAACTATTATGAACATATAGAGCTGCGAGTGTTGAGACCTTGTGTAAAAGCTTGAACAGTCCAGTCATCGGTGACTGAAGGCAAATCTATTCTCTCTGTTTGAAACCAAGATACGAATTTCCTGAGCATCTCGTATCCTTCTGTCTTACCATGAAGAGGTATGATTTCCTCATTGCAACTTTAATGGCTCCGGCTTGGGCTTTCACAAAAGAATTTGCGAGCATAACAAACAAATTAATAGAGTTGGATGGGAAGGTATGATATCATATCATGGCGATAAATTTTCTCCAAATTTCTTCAATAAAACGGATTCAATCTCCTCATCTTCTAAGTCATTTCTCTTTATTGCGCATGTGTAAGAAGTGACGTGCTCTTGAGGATCAGTGGTGCCATTGTATTTGGGGATTTCTGGCATACGGAATTTCTTAGGAATGGGCTTCGGAGCCTCACTTGGAGGTAAAGTCTTCTGCATAAACTTCTTCGAATCAAAACCCTTCAGGATTGGGGTTACCCCCGGTATTTGGTCAACCCGTGAGTTGTATGTTTTTACCTTTTTGTCATTAGCCTTGATTTTCTTTTCACCTAATTCGATCCGTTTAGTGAGCTCCTTAAGCATCTTCATAAAGGTGGGGTCTGTCCGCGATTCACTGGCATTCGATTTCTCCGGTATAGGCTCGACTCTATGAACAACCTCCTGTGATGTTTCGAGCTCAATTCAGCTTGGTGCTCGATTATGATTTTGGAGTTGTGCTATCACAGCTTGTTCAACATTTTGAATATCATTCGAAGGCTAATTCCGCCTTCTTCACCGCTCTATGCGTTCTGGTCGGCTACTCGGGCATCTCCGCAGACACTATTTCTAGGTTCAATGCATAGATTTGCATTTAAGGCGACATACAAACTGACATCGACGTGGTTTGCGATTGATACTCTATCGTGGCCAGCCTGCGGCTCCCTGGGGTGCTACATTATCGCTTTCTCCATGGAAATCGAGGCCGTTATCGGTGTGAGTGGGTATTGCTTGTGAGTTAGACATGTTGATCTTGAAATAAAAAATGCTCACAAGAACAAGCGTAAAGTAATGTGTGTTACGAGAATTAATACCAAGCAATCAATATTATCCTTAACCCCACTGTGGGCACCAAACCGTTTACCCTAAAAACTGGATAACAATTAAACTTATTATGTGGATTTAAGAACACGTGATTTCACCTAATACCAATTGATAATATAAAGATTAGTAATGGAAATTAACAATAAGATAAAGCAAACCAGGGTTACAACGTAGTCCAACCTTTGAGCTCGGATGCCCTCGAACGGGTTGGTGCAAAAATAGTAAAAAAATATGACAAACTGATGAACAAGAGAGTGTAAACTAAAGAGAGAATATTGTACTGTTTTGATATGCATGAATGTAATATGTCTATAAATGATTAGAACCCTCTTTGTATAGTAGAGGAATCCTATCTATGGTACAATTCTAATTACGGAAGTAAATCCCATGATTAGCCTAAACAATCGCCCTTTATTTGATCTGTTTCAGGATTTTCGATGTAATCTTCGACCGATCACGGATATCTCGCTTTCCGTTATTGTGCTTCACTCGAAGTCTGCCATATTTGGTCTCGATCACTACTGGCCTCGATCTCGACTAGCCCCTCGATTCTTGAACACAATATCTTATTTTCGTGCTCTGGTCTGATCCACTACGGGGCTGACTTTCGATGCAATTCACTAATCTTGATCAAATAGCAAAATCAAACAGGCCCAATTTTAACCGTATACTTTTATAGTACCTTTTAGTGATATTAATTAAATTGCAATCGTATAAAGAACAATTGAATTATGTTAATATAGATTGCATAAATATATTAGACAATAATATAGATTAAGGGCAACGATAATTTATTTTTGTGTGGCCTATATGTCACGAATTCGAACGTAAAAACATCAAATAATGATTGCATTATGGTATATTATCTACATCATATCTTTAGAGGTATTGTCCTTCTTCGAACTTTACGTAAACGTAAAATATTTTATACATCAAACTACGTGTATTTAAAAATTTAAAAGGATTAGTAGAGCGAATACGAATATTCGATCTTCAAAATTGTTTTGAGAAAAAGGTAACTGTGTAGTCAAATAGATTGAGGTGTAAAATCACTCATGATTGGTCCTAAAAAGACAGCGCGTCATTTTAAAGCCGCCGAAATTTTAAAAAATTTATAGATGGGACGTACGGACACGTGTGTTTATTCCTTCCATAACACGACAAAATAAGTAATCATCCAAACATTATCCACTAAACAGCCCATCTATAGCATCCAGCTCTTACGTGTCCATTCAACCGCCAGATTCGTCCACGTGTCTTTCCGAGTCCGTGGGCGCCCCACAATTTATCTTACTCTGTCACGTGCCGCACGTGACTTCAGCTACCTCCGCACCTTGAAATTACCAATTACCCACCTTCCTCCTCTGGTTTCATAAGGTTCCAGCACGTGAGAGGATGCTCGAGTGCGTGGAATTTACTCTACACTGCTTAATAATTGTACTTCTGGTCCTTAATTATTTTAATATTCATCTTAGTCCTAATGATATTCGCGTAAGCATATGGAAAAACGTAAACAATGATTTTAAATATATAATATTTAATGTTTCAACTGTTTTCACAAATCACAAACAAACTTCACTTTAATTATCAATTAAGTAAACTATAGACGCAACGCTTTTAGTAAAAGAAATTTGTAATCCCCGTTTTAATTTAGCGAACTTATTTAATCGGGTACGAAAATTAAGAAAAAAAGAAGATTTTTTAAATTTGTGATCCTAAACAAGTCAAAATAGGACCAGAATATTTGTGTTGTTATATAAATATGTAAGTTTAAGATAAATTGTTTTCAAATTTAAAAAAGTAATAATTCTTTTTAAAATACATCAAAAAGAAAATAAATTCATAAACTGAAATAGAAGAGTAAAATTCGGCCTCTTTTTTAATCATTTGACTCTAGAAATAGAGAAGTAAATTTACAAACTTAGCATAACACATTAAAAATTACTTTGCTATATCATAATTGTTATCTAGAAAGGGACATAAAATAAACAATTTAATTAATTGAATAGCAAAATACTCCATTTAATCAAATATCTTAGGGGCTAAAATCAAAATGTACTAAGATTGAGTGACTAAAATGATAATTGTCAGGTAGTAGCCAAAACCAACATTGCTTTCTCTTTCAAAAATTAAGCGTGACTTTCACTGGAATTTTCCAAGTCGACTCAGCACGGCTCTGATATTTTTGGTGTTTGTCTCACTCGGTCAATCTGAAATTTTGTCTTTTTTTGATGGCTCAATTGATGAAAACCGCCGGAACGTCGCCGGAGTTGCGGTGGCAGAGGGGGAAAATGTTGTCGGTAAAGAGGGAAGTGGAGCTGGAAAACTCTTCCGATGAAGAAATCTGTCCACTCAACAAACGATCCAAACTCTCCTACTCTCTACAAGTCAGCTCCTTTCTCTTTCTCTCTTTCAGTTTGTTCTATTCCACGCGCATGAAGTTATAAACAATATAGGCTATTTTTCTTAAATATGAGCTAAATAATTTGTTCTGTTTTTGTTTCAAAGTGATTCTTTTTTTTTTTCCTTTTCCGCCGAACATTTGTATCTCTTCTCTTTCAATTATCAACTGCACTTGTATTTGTGCGTTTTTTTTCGTTGTGCATCTTGTTATCTACTAACATATACACTGAGTTTGACTGCACACGGTGTTTATGATGTTAATTTGACTTTATGATGTTGATTGGATTTTGGATTATGTTAGATTTTGTGTAGGAAAATGTCAAAATAATGGTTAAAAGGTTATGCTATGTGTCTGACTATAGGCGGAGTTTATGATGTTAATTGGATTTGTTATTATATTAGTTCTTCTGTAAAATAATTTCAAAGTCATGGTTAAAATGTTAGTTTATAGTGAAAGCATCTCCTGGAAATTAAAACTTTGAGTTGTTAAATGTATTTGAATTCTTGAAGATTGGATAGATAACACTATGATTGAATTGTATCAAACATTTGGTAACTTTCCAAACTGGAAGTGCGTGGTATCAATTGAAGCAAAGGAATATAAATAACCAATTTAGAAACGGTTATAGGAGGACGATCATTTACCAAATCCATAAATAGGAAGTTGACTTATTATAATTGATGCCTTGATGCTGCTTAGTGAGATACCGGAGAAGTTATATCTGTTATTATCTTCTCTGGGGATTTACTCCAGGATATTTTGCAGCAGCAACTGGGTGTAGGAGCTGGTGGTTTTCTACCATTGCAAGATGGCCCTCTAGACGAGCCCAGTCCATTAGGCTTGCGGCTAAGAAAGAGCCCCTCACTGTTGGATTTGATCCAAATGAGGCTCTCTCAGTCGAGCACCACCAAGGCAGGAAGTCATGGGAAGAAGGAGCAGAAAGGAAGCACCGGACTGACTGAAAAGCTCAAGGCCTCGAATTTTCCTGCTTCAGTTCTGAGAATTGGGAGCTGGGAGGTATACTTAGTTTCGCTTTTGATTTTTGATTTTTTATTTTTTATTTTTTTTTATTTTTTTGTAAAATAAATAAATTAATGCTCAGTCTTAAGGTTCCAAAAATGAATGGAATTTGTTGTGTGTACAGTATAAGTCAAGATATGAAGGTGATTTGGTCGCAAAATGTTACTTTGCCAAGCATAAACTTGTTTGGGAAGTCCTTGATGGTGGCCTCAAGAATAAGATAGAGATCCAGTGGTCCGATATTATGGGTTTGAAAGCAAACTACCCAGATGACGCACCAGGAACCTTGGATGTAGTGGTAAGGGTAATTAGCATCTTATTTTGCTATTGTCTTTGTGGAGTTATTTCCTTCACTTGCATTAGCAGAATAGGCTCCAATGTTGCTCTGCTTGTTACCTTAGTTGATGAGGTGTTATGGGTCCTTGTATTGCAGCTGGCAAGACAACCTCTTTTCTTTAGGGAGACAAATCCGCAACCCAGAAAGCACACTCTTTGGCAAGCAACATCAGATTTTACCGAAGGACAGGCTAGCGTACACAGGTCTAATAACTATTATCCTGTAGTTCTTTTTTTCTTTCATAAGTCACTATTACACCATTGTTAGTTGTTTGCCAATGTTATCTTGTTATCTTGTCATCTCTGTGGACATCTGGTTGTCTGGTCAATTTGTGGCTATTGCATGGATTTTAGTTATTTATTCATGCGTTAAGTGGTGGTCTTATTAGGTTTGGAGATTCATCTAGCAAGTAGCAACTATTGATACGGAAAATGCATTTTCCTTGTTTGGACTAATGGTTTGGGATGGGGTTTTATAAATGGATGGGAAGAGTACATTATTCACACAGAAACTCTTTTTTCCAGGAGTAGTTCATATTATGAGTTCATTTTTGGTTTGGGGAGGTGAGACAGAAACTTGCTATTCAGGCTTAGGTGTTTTTGTAGAGGCGAGAGAGGCAATAGTAGAAAGATTAGATAGAGTGGGTTGCTTGTGGACTCAATTTAGATGAACAATGGTTAATGGTTCTCCTTGGTGTCTAATTTAACTGAAAGTGCATTTCAGTATAGCAACCAATGGAATGTCTCAGTAGATGCAGTTTCGAGTCTCAAAAACCCAACTAAGTTTCCCAATTTAAGTTGAATCTGTAGTAAAAAGTTGACACCAAAGCCAGCAATTATTATTAATGAAGGGTTTTGGTAACATGTTGCACCTGTAATAGCTTTTGTATTATATCACAGTTATTGCAAGTAATGCTGGTTGTATGCTGCTTTGGACTGTTCACAATTTCTAGCATTTCATTCGCTTTGTCTTAATGTGGTTTAGTTTTGATGTTAAAATGCTACAAATTTTCTTTGGTTGCAGGCGACATTACTTACAGTGTCCGCAGGGCTTGTTAGGAAAACATTTTGAAAAGCTTATGCAGTGTGATCCTCGTCTTAACTTCCTGAGTCAACAAGCAGAGATAAAATCAGATTCTCCTTATTTTGAATCCCGGTTGTCGGTATTTGAAGACCCACATGTAACTGACCGTGAATTTGATCTGAATGATGATGGAAGTCCCAATTTTCTCGACTTGCAAAGTACCACTTCACCTTCAGGAGCTCATTGTTCTAAATCCAAAAGTGAGCAAGTTCCCGTTGGTAGACCTTTGGAATGTATTCACCAAGAAAAGCCATCCCCAAACTCAGGTAAATATGTCAATATATTTGAGAAGTGCATTAAATTAAGTTGAGTTCTCTGCTGAGAATGTCTTGTAGTCACTATAGTTGTTGTTCTTTCTTGGGCAGCTTGGTTGATGATCTTAATCCCTTACCTCCCACCTTTCCTAAAGAGTGGAAAAAATATATATTTATTCCTTTTAAGAGTGGAGAGGAAGTTTGCTACCCGTTTCTTTGCTTTTATTTTAGTCCTATCTTGCTCGTACAGTTGTGTGTTTCTTGAACTTATTCACGTTGAGGAGGTAGTCACTGTTCAAAAAGAGCAATATGAACATATTGCACAATTGGGTCTATGGGCATGCTTTCCTATGTTGAGGTTTATTATTCTCAACAACTCTATGGTCTATTCACATGGTCGTGAATCGGTTCTTATTGCTTTCTGAATGTATAATGTTATAGTTGGCGTGCCGTTTTAGTTGGATTTTGTTTGGTTTGCTGTAACTTTTACATTTAATATTCCGTTATTGATACAGGGGCAACTGAAGATATTAAGAGTAGGGAACTGGAGCAACGGAAAGGGCTTAGTGACATCAATCAATCCAGAGTGCCTGGAATGCATCCCTCCATGTCAATGAGTGATTTAGTGAGCCATCTTGAGCAACGTGTATCCGAGCAGAAGACATCTAAAGGTATCAACCTCGCCAGTGATGAACGGCAAAGCTTGGAGATCCTGGAAGAGATCTCCAAGTCCTTGCTTAGTGACACTCAAAATGTGACAGCATCAGATGAGAAATCTCTTATGTCAAGGGTCAATTCTCTGTGCTGCCTCCTTCAAAAGGATCCTGCAACAGCTCAAAAGAGTGAGAACTGTGGTGATGTTGTGCCGGGTGAAAAAAGAGTGAATGAATTAAATTTCATTCCCGCAGCACCATTTGGAAGAGAAGTTGAAGAAGATCCTTCTACGTCAGAGGATGAATTAAATGATCTCTCCAGTTGTAAGCCAGCTCCAACAATGTCAAGAAAGGACTCGGTTGGGGATCTGTTGCTCAATCTTCCAAGGATAGCATCACTGCCCCACTTTTTGTTCATCTGCGAAAACTCTGGTAATCAAGCTAGATAATTTTTGCTCGTCACATCAGATAATGGTAAAAAAAGGATGGCTGTAGTTCTGTTGTATATATCAAAAGTAGGTTAGCCAAACAGTGTGTTCAGTTTAGGATTTGGATCTTGGATATACCGTTTTAGGCCTGTCCATGTAAAGAATGTATTGGTGCCTTTGTATTGAAAGTTATTGCTGTGAATGTTTTCCAATCTTCCTGTTTGACACAGCTGCATTAGTTTGCTACAGAAAATGCAGTGAACTTTATATTCAGGTCTTACCCAGACAACACAGGATAAATCATGAGATAAAGACAGCATAGGACAAGATTTTAACAGAAAACCGAATACCGGTGAGGTTTTCGATTCCCTGTAAGTTATTAACAAGAGATATAGATCAGTATCAATTCTTTGTTTTCCTCCAAATAAACATTTCATAGCTAAAGTCTATTTGAATCATTATTCAGAGTTTCTGATTAACTGAACATGAAAGTACCAATTATAGATGTATAGGAGTTGGGTATAGAGTAGATGATAAACATAGCCAAACGAAGAACAATAACAGAGAGAATTGCACAAATGTATCAGTGCGCACCAGCCTTTTCTCCCCTTAATTCTACTAATTGATTCCGTTAATCCACGATATTGAGACTATAAACTATTTGAGTATTCGCATTTGGCTTTGGAAAAAAAATATTAAGAGGAAGTGATGGGACATTCTCTTCTAGTAATACATGCAAATGTGAACGTGAGATATAATGGTGGGGAGAGGCAGAAATTCACTCTCTAATAGCCTGTGTTGTAAGGATTTTCACAATTCTAGACGTGATTCATAAACAATCTATACAAAACCCTATCAATCATCTAAGGGTTGTGAAACTATTGTTGCGTTTTTTCTTTAAAGGGTGTGAATGGAAAATGGAAGAGGCACATTTTGGATTGCATCTCTCCATATCGCCCTTCCTTTGTCTATAAATTTAGATTTCTCCCCTCTTTTCTATATTGTTGTATTATTTTCAAATAAATATAAGTGTCAAGTGTGTTTTGCTCCGTTTGATGAGTTCAAATTTTGTAATTTCGATTGCCAGTATTGCAGAATAGTTATTCCGTTCTATCTTGGGAGGAACTAATCCAAAACCTTGGGCAACATCAGTGATGGGATTAAATTCTTAAGGACACAAACAACTTGTGGGCTCAGAATTTTTTTTTATATTTTGTTTATTAAACCAATGTTTCTATGCTTCTCTGATTTTCTGATTTCGTACACGGATTACCAACAATCTTAAAGAATTTAAGAATTGTTCTGTTATGGCCGATAGAGATATATTCGAAGAGGTATTGAAATTAATTGTTGTTTTCTGCCATGGAAAAGACGATGAAGTATTGTCGATGCTGATCGTGGGCAGAAACTACTTGATACGTTGCATCATCAAGATCATACAGTATGCTCATCATATATGGCCTTGTCACGAAGAAATAGACTACTTTGAATAAAGAGTGGGATGAAATTAGTTAGTTCCAAACCGTCAAAGAAAGAAAACGGTATATGAGAAAAGGAATGATCAAATTTCCCAAATATTCATCGATATTGGCACTGTTCCTTTATGGCTTAATTTAAGTTATCATTAAAGTGGATCAAAGTCTCCTATTTAATCCCGTTACACAATGATTTAAAAGAAAGGCAACATAAATGAATTATGAACATTTGAACGTGTGGCTTCATTGGTTGGAATGTACAAGTATTCCAAAGGAATTCTGAAAGGAGCATTGCTCTCGGTACATGAATATAAAAGTCTTTGTGGGACCAACTCAATATCTTCAACAGAAAGTGACAACTATACCAGGCTATGCTTTCTTTACTTTATTTTTTGATTTTCTACCCTTTGTAATTTATGAAATTAAGTATTTGAATGTTAGAGTAGATGTTTATTATGTGATGATCTCATAATAGATCCTATTTTCATGCTATGAACAAGATAACATATTATTGAAGGAAAATTGTTATTTCGTAGACCAAATGGAATTGAATTGTCAGTATATAGTTGGTTAGCATGCATAAAAATATGTGAAAGATTATTTTCAAGGTACGTAAGATGTGAATTAGGCTTACATTAATAGTTGAATTCTTTTTTGAGATCATAAATATAATATGCATGTGTAAAGATGAACATATATGTGTTTAATTAGAGAAAGATATCAAACTGTTTAAAGTGTTATAATGGTTTAGTTGGAAAACTATTTGGAAAAGGAATTAAAATTTTCGTGATTTTCTAAACCCATTATGGAGAATATAATCTTCGTGATTTTTTACTCCTGCTTCGAGATCAAAATCTACGTGATCTTTTATTGTTCATGGAGATTAAAGTCTTCGTGACTTTCTACTCATTTGTCAGAAATTAAAGTCTAAGTGATTTTATACTCGTTTTGGAGATTAAAATCTTAGTGATTTTCTAGTCCAAATTATTATTCGATTTGAAGATTAAAAACTTCACTGTTTATTAAATTTAATTGTGTTACATATTACTCGGTTTGAAGATTAAAAAACTTTACCGTTTATTAGATCTAGTTGTATCATATGTTACTCGGTTTGAACATTAAAAAAAACTGCACCGTTTATTACTTCTGAGTATGTCAAATTGGCTTGACGATTTAAAACTTTACTGTTTATTAGATCTAGTTGTATCAGATGTTACTCAGTTTGAACATTAAAAAAACTTCACCGTTTTATGAATATGTCCGATTGGCTTGAAGATTTAAAACTTCACCATTTATTAATTCTGGATCTGTCGTGACACAAACACAAGGTCTTGTAGTTGTCTCTACAACGTAATAGGGGCGTCAAATATGAATCTATTTTTTAATAAATATGTTTGGAATATGAAATTATTCACCGAACGACCGCTCCTTAGTCGCTGCAATCTAATGGAATTGCGGAAAGAAAAAATAAAACCTTAAAGGAGATGATGAGTATAGTGTTGATAAGTTCTATTTACCCCAGAACTTGTGAGGTAAACTATTTTTACAGCTAACCGAATACTCAATCGAGTTTTCCACAGCAAAACGCAATCTATTCCATATGAAAAATTAAAAGGAAAGGAAGCTCAACTTAAAATATTTTAAAGTGTGAGGGGTGCTTGGCTAAAGTGCAAGTTCCTAAACCCAAAAGGTTAAAAATCAGACTGAAAAATATCGATTGCGTTTTCATAGGATATGTAACAAATAGTAAGGCATATCATTTTCTGGCTCGTAAATCAAAATCTCCGACATTCATATTAATACGGTAATCGAATCAGAGAATGCTAAATTTTTTGAGAATATTTATCCGTATAAAAAAAAATTTGAGTCGTCTAGTGAAATATCTAAGCGATCCCGGGAAGAAGCAAAGGAAATTACACCTAATGAGGTGAATCCAAGACGGAATAAACGTCAAAGGACAACTACTTCTATTGGATCAGATTTTATGACATTCTTGTTAGAAAATAAGCTTCAAACTTTGAAAGAAGTTATATCTTCCTCGGAAAGAAGCATTCAACAATGAGATAGAATCCATATTGAGGAATCATACTTGGAAATTGGTTGCTCTTCCTCCAGAAAATAAAGTTTTGGGTTCTAAGTGGCTTTTCAAAAGGGAAATGAAAGTTGATGGAACTATTGAAAAATATAAGGCAATATTAGTTGTCAAAAAATTTAGAAAATGCTAAGGTCTTGATTATTTTGATATATACTAGCCGGTAACGAGGATTACATCTATTCGGATGTTAATAGTGTTAGCCGCCTTGTATGACCTTCAAATCCATCAGATGGACGTAAAGACAAACTTCTTAAATAAAAATTTGGAGGAAGAAATTTATATGGAACAACCTTAAGGGTTCATTGTTCCTGGAAAAAAAGGTGTGTCAGCTTGTTAAGTCCTTTTAGGGACTAAAACAAGCACCCAAACAAAGACATGTGAAATTTGACTAGAAAATATTGTCAAATGATTTCAAACTAGTGTATTACATTAAGAATAAAAATTTGGAGGAAGAAATTTATACGGAACAACCTTAAGGGTTCGATGTTCCTGGAAAAATAAAGGTGTGTCGGCTTGTTAAATCCATTTACGGACTAAAACAAGCACCCAAATAATGACATGTGAAATTTGACTAGAAAATATTGTCAAATGATTTCAAATTAGTGTATTACATTAAGAATGCTCGAGATATTGTAGTAATTGTTTGTTTATATATGAATTACATGATGATAGAAAAGGCACATGAAACATGTAAAATGTGGGGGCATTTAGCTTATGCATAACAAAAGCTAATATTAGATGTGATGTCTATATTATTTAGAAGAACTAGATGATATGATTCTTCGAACCCCACAAATGATTACGGATATTGATATCATTGAATTCATTACTTGTTTAGTCTTAGTGATGAAACTACAAATTCGAAAGTTATTTACGTGCCTTTACAGAAATGATTTGAACTTTCTTGAACATTTATAATGTTTAGCTCTTTTATGAAATGTGTCTCTTGGAAGGCTGCGATGTTTAATGAAAAGTGTGTTTGTATGTTTTGTATAAATATGACCGTTCATGAACGAACGTATTAATACGTTGGTCTATAATAAGATTAACCAACCGATGAACATGACCAAAATCCATTACAAGTTGGATTTGTTTCATGAATGAAGGTGCTATTATTTGCAGATCATATAGACGTATGAATAAATAGAATGCACATGCTTGAAAATGGCTCTAGACATGTAATTTTTGACCCTCCCCAAGTTTTACACATTTTAGCATTTAAATATTTAATTTATGTCTAATATGATTATTTCAACTAGTTTTAACTCATTTACTTTATTTTATCACAAAATTGAAAAAATACAAAAATAGTTTTATTTTTCTCTATTTAATTAAGGTGCTAGGTATTTTTAGAAAAAATACTATTAATTTTAACCGATTTTTATTTTTAGTATAATCTTCGAAAATATCCATATATATAACTTCATTTGTAATGTAGTTTGTTTTAATTGATTAGGAATAATTTCACAATTTTATAGTTATTATTTTAGGAATTAATATTTTTTTAGTCTAATAGAGTTAAAAGGCCTCTTTTAAAGATAAATTTGACCAAAAATTGACCCAATTCGGATCTATCCCATAATTGCTAAGTCCTCCTCCATCCTAATCTAAAAAGACTCTTCTTAAATCTATCTATATTTACTTAAAAGGAAGAAAGTCAGCTTTAAGATCTTGCCAAGTGTCACGTTCATAAAATGCCATATAGCAATTTTAGGACAAATTAGTTAATTTAGGTAAAATTAGTTTCTCTTTTTAAATTTTGAAATTAGTTTCTCTTTTAAATTTTGAATTTGAAAACAATTAATTGGTTATGTCTATATTTTAAAGAAACAATAGTTTCTATGTTTTTTTTTTTAAAGAAAATGCTATTCTCCTTATAACTGGGAACTCAATTGGAAACCTAAGAAACCGCCATTCCTACGGCCTATTTGCCCTCAAAATATCAATCCTACAAATTCGGTGCTTAATCCCACGATCTCTCACCACGATTTGAACTCTCCACCCACGAATTCTTCTGCCCTGGATTCTGAGTAACATAATTTCACAGTTTGTCAAATCAGGTTTCTATTTTTACACTATATAATTTTATTCTTTCCCTCTCGTGGGCATATCAAACAGCAATTTTGCACTACAAGAGGTCATTTGTATGATTTGAATTTCATGAAAAATCTTTATTCCAGTTGAGATTGAATTTCTGTAACAGATAATTTCTGTGAAATTTATATATGTGTATGTTATATAAAAGAAGATCCGGTATCTATGGTAACTGTTGTTTACTAATCTTGGATTTATACCCCTGATTCTTGCTCATGTGTCATGGCTGCCTCATATGTGTTTCTATAAGCATTTTGTTGGAGTTTCTACTTATATTTATAAATACCTCTATCTATTTTAGGACTTAATGGTGGTTTAAATAAATTTTGTTAGCGAAATTAACTACAAGTCAATGAATTGAAAATTAAAGGTTCATATTGTCAGACTTTAGAAAAATTCGGATCGCGACAAACCTGATAGCCCTTTTTCAATTGAGATTATTCTAATGGATGAAAAGTATTGTTTACAACTTAAGTGATTGCCACCCTTTTTCATATTTATTTTCCATCCATATGAAGGTTCGTATAATTAGTCGACTATCTTATGCAGTTCTTTTTTATATCGTGTTGCTCCTGCATTTGACGCTCATGTCATCCATAAATATAAGAGGCAACAAGTAACTTTCTTTCACTGCTTTTGCATTCATGCCTTTCTTTCAAACATTTGAGAACTAATGCAGTAGCACTATATTGGTGTCATTACTATGTTGTACATCTATAACATTATTGTCTTTGTGGGGAAAAATACCAGTATAATTTGCTACGAAGGAAAATGCTTTTCACGGATAATTTTCTTGCGGCAAAAATATTATACAAGCTGTTTTTTCCCCTCCTTTTGTAGTTTTGTTTTGGTTCTCAAAATTTCACTATTTTCACTTAGAAGTGTAAATGTAATGACCATCATAAATTAGTAGCAACTATCAATAAGCTATTAGCTTTACAAATATCTGATCTTTTTATTACTACCTACCCATTTTTCTAATACATGTAAATAGGCTAATAGCTATGGGCTATAGCTTCTCACTATAATTGTATCATTCTTAGAGTTTGTCCGTAGGATTCACGTTCAAAGAATTGTTCTAATTGTTCATCTAAAATAGTTACTATTATAACTTTCTTTGTCTGATAATTAAGTTCTCTAATTTGATTTTATAGTTCAGTTATTAAAATTGGTTCTTGCTGAAAAGGCTGTTTATTGATCTACTTCGATTCCTGACACTAATATTAGCAACTGCTGTAATATTTACTGCGTAATGCAATCTCGATGTGTCTAAGGAGTGGAAAAAAGATATGGTTGGATAGATTTTACTATTATTTGAGTATACAAACAAGATATAGTAAGCAAGATGGCAAAAGCACTGCAAAGTTATGGCATGAAGAGAGCAGTAGTTGTCCGTTTTGAAGGTTTATAGTAAATGAGTCCTCTTTGCAAGATTTTTCCCCCCTATTGTATTTGTGCATATAAGCTTGCACTTGGATTTATCAATTATGCAATATGAATTGACACGACCTGGAGCAGTCCTTGATGTTATACCTGAAAAAGATTAAAAAATTATCTTATGACCCACCTAAGAATCTTTTTTCTCTTCTTCTAGCACAATGATTGGTGCCCCTTTGGACAAATTTATTTCAAACTATGTTCTACAATTAATCTGAGATCAATACATATATTTTCACTTCTTTTTATTCTGGAAATTTTATTGTCATTAATATTTGGAGATTGTGGTTGCTAAAGTTTGCCTTTTTTTCATTCATTACTTACAAAGCCTGATGCATAACAAATCTGAAAAGATGAACATTCTCAAGCACATCTCGAGAGGCCTTTGGTCAGAAATCGGAAAAGAAACGGAAAAACAAATGGAGTTCGACTAAGCCGATTCGAATTTCTGTCCGAGGTTGCTGTTGGAGGTGTCCGAATTCGTCACCGTCGAGATCCAGAATCTATGTTTCAGTTGATGTTGGAATTTGTTTGTTATTTCCTTCTTTAGGTTGTTGCCTCAGGTGTATCTACTTCCAAACAAAATTAATTGAAAGTTTTCTTTTCACATTCAGGTTCATCTCCTTGCTCCTTATCTTATTATGGTGTTGATCAAAATATAATGATAGTTGTGATTCTATTATATTGGAAATGTTAAAGAGCTGGTTTATGTGGTACCGGTCTGTGATGCAAACTTTTGTCCTGAATTAGTTTTGGCATATCTTCTTTGTTCAATTAGGTCTGTGTGCTATTGATTCTTTCCTTGAGTTTTCCTTATTCAATTTGTGTAATCAATGTTGAGTTGTTACTAAGTTCATATAATTGAAGTTGAATAGAAACAGTAGACGGCCGTTTGGTTTTGGTTTGTGCTCGAAGGAAGTTGACTGATTTACAAATAGCCATTTTTGCGGCAGAAATTGATTAGTTTATTAAAAATTAGATCCATGGGTATAAAGTGTGAAAGGTCTTGCTGCATTTTGTTGATCTTCTGAAGGATAAGTTTTATTCCATTGCTAAATTGTACTCCCTCCGTTTCAATTTATGTGAACCTATTTTATTTTGGTCCGTGCAAAAAAAAAAGACCTTTTTCCTCATTTTACATCACAAGTTCAAAAGTCTTATCTCTTTTCTTAAACGTTGTGTCTAGTCAAATGGGTTCATATAAATTGAAATGGAGGGAGTATATATAGTATTGAGTGTTGGCAATAATTGTGAAGATATGTTAAAGAGATGACAAATTAGTATTTATGGAATTTGATTGTGTTTGATGGTTATAGTTGAATACTCCCAGGTAGTACATTTGCTATGTAAACATGAAAATTCGGGCTATGTTTTAAGCAGCTGTTTGGGTGCTGCCTATCCATTATATCAGAAATTGAGTGGCAATTTTAAACCATTAGTAGTTAAACATGCAGCTTATTCACCAACGATTCCATAATCAATGGCCTCACAATAATCTCAAAATTAGTTTTAGGAAAATCATGAACGTAGTAGCTGGCTTTAGGAACGACTTAATCTATCATCGTGATTGTGTACACGTTCGCATGACATAGTTACGATTCTTTTAAAATGAAAATCAAGGTATGCGTTAGTGCAACTTTGGCCAAGCTTTTCATAAATAACTAAGTGTTAGGAATTGTGGACACGTACGCGTGACATGATTCTTGATGCACCGAACAAAATGAGTACACGTACGTGTGACTCGTTTTAGGATAATTTCTTAATTAAAAGAGGTAAATGCACGTAGGTTCTAAAATAAGTAATTAGAAAATTTAATTAAGCCAAGTATGATTAAAGCGACCGTGCTAAAACCACGGAACTCGGGAATGCCTAACACCTTCTCCCGAGTTAACAGAATTCCTTACCCAGATTTTGTATTTCGCGGACTATAAAACAGAGTCAAACTTCCTCGATTCGAGATTTTAAACCGGTTACTTGGGACATCATAAATTATCCCAAGTGGCAACTCTGAATTTGAATAAATAATCTGTTTTGATTATCGTCACTGTCGCGCCCCCTTTTTTTCCTTCACGAAGAGAAGTTCAGGTTTCGACATTCATGGGGGTAATAACTCATTTTCTTTTGGGATTTGTGTATTTGAAGAGTCGCCACCTAACGGATTATGATGCGTTAGGGCACCTAGAGCGATTAACTCTTAGACTAGTTTGCATTAAAAAGATTTAGGGTAAGGGCTCGAAATAACCTTGAGGGGAAGATGTTAGGCAACCCCTCTCGGTCCACAACGATGGATTTCGGCCGAACTGTCATGACCCAAATCCCGAACCCGGTCGTGATGACGCCTCTCGTGAAGACAAGGCCAGCCAGTCAACCCAATTCATCCTTTAAAATAGTTATTTAACACAATTATAGTATAATCATGGTTTAATTATACCAAATAGCGGAAAAATATAGATAAAGATGCGGAAATCCAACCCAACACAGCCCTAACCGGGGTGTCACAAGTCATGAGTGTCACACCTCCTTTTTTCGCTACTTTACTACATCCCGGGAAGGGATATAATAATAAAGGAGTTTTTCCACTTAAAGGACAATCGAAATGGGATTCGTTTATTAAGAGGTTCAGAGTCGCCACTTGGGAGATTTATGGTGTCCCAAGTCACCGATTTGAATCTCGAATCGAGGAAAGGGTTTGACTCTGTATTACAGTCGCGAACCAGAAATTCGGGTAAGGAATTCTGTTAACCCGGGAGAAGGGGTTAGGCACTCCCGAGTTCCGTGGTCCTAGCACGGTCGCTCAACTGTTATATTTGGCTAAAATATTTGATTTTAATACATATTGTCCTATTTGTGCATTTTTAGAATTAATTATCGCTTTTGTCAAATTATTTTATTTTTAGAAAGTGAACGTCATTTAAGGACATATTTTT